>CAKNWT010324947.1:206-13301 GCA_932066315.1 Andricus coriarius | reverse complement strand
ATGAAATATTTTTTGTCTTGAAGTCTTAGCCAATAAATTTGTACAGTTTGACAAAAAAAGGCCACGTATTGTTTTTTTTTTATATAAAATTTTCTTGAGCTCTCATAAGACCTTTAAAGTTCTAGGTTCGCTAAATATTTTTTTAGCCTTAAAAGGAAAAACACGTGGTAATTTTTTTGTTTAAAGAAAGAATACTATAGGGTGAGACTGAAAATTTATTAAAAAGGCTCAGATACGACACTTAAGTAATCTAAGTTTCATAAATTCATTGGGTCTTACCCTCTGAGATCTTTCTTCAAATGAAAATAAAAAATTTCCCGCATTCTTTATTTTCCGAAAAAAAGTAGCTTAGATCCCGCTCAAAGCGATTAAAGATGAAAAATTTCTTTTTTTCATTTTCTCTCTGGAACTATGGGCTCTGGTAAAAAATGAATATGATAAAAATATTTCATTTTTCTGCAAGGAACATTTTTTAATAACAGATTTTTTGTCTCAAGCCCATCTTTCGAACAGTACATCGCTTAAATGTCAGCAAAATTACATTTTTCACTTTTTTAGCTGAACTGAGGGTTCAAGTGAAAGAAGAAATGCGATAAGAACATTTTACTTTCTCCTAAAAAATATTTGTTGTTCATAACATTTTTGCCTAAAACCCTTTTTTGGCCAGTAGACCACTTAAATATCCATAAAATGACGTTTCCCACTTTTCTAGCTGAACTGCGTGTTCTACAGAAGTAATGAACGTGAAAAACACGTTTGACTTTTTTATAAACGACATTTTTTGTTCATAACACTTTTGTCTAACTCCCTTATTTCGAACAGTACATCACTTAAATGTAAATAAAATTAAATTTCATACTTTTTTAGCTGAACTGCGTAAACGAAAGTGTTAAAAGCAAAAAATGTTGTTTATGAAAAATGAAAATGTAAAATGTTTTATGAAAAAAAAATGAAAAGTAAAATGTTTTTGTCGCATTTATTTTTTTTAACAGAGGCCATAGTTCAAGAGAGAAAATGAAAAAACGACATTTTTCATCTTCAATCGCTTTGAGCGGGATCTAAGATACTTTTTTTCGTAAAGTAAAGAGTGCGGGAATTTTTTTTTCATTTGAAAAAAAATCTCAGGGGGTAAGACCCAATTAATTTATGAAACATAGATTACTTAAGTGTCGTATCTGAGCCAATTGAATAAATTGTCAAAGTGTCACCCTATAGTATGTTTTCTTAAAACAAAAAAATTAACTCGCATTTTTCCTTTTAAGGCTAAAAAAATATTTAGCAAACCTAGAACTTTAAACGTCTTGCGAGAGCTCGAGAAAATTTTATATAAAAAAAAAACAAAAAAACGGAGGCGTTTTTTTTGTTAAACTGTACAAATTTATTGTCTTGGTCCTTAAGAAAAAAAATATTGCATATTAAATTGGCACCGTAAAGCACACCCAATTTTTTGGATGGAATGTGATGAATTTTCATTTTTTTTACTTCATTTAACGAAATATGGTAAATAGATATAATATAACTCCATATCAATGCTGAAACCAAAAATAATTTATTTTTACACATGTTGGACATTATATTCTTGTACAGCTTTTAGGAAGTTATTTGCCTAATAAGGGTGTGTGCTCGAAACTTTATATTTAGCCCAGGTGGTTTTAAAATCCAAATGGACAGATTCCATGGCTTGTTCAGTGTAAAATCGAAGGTCTTTTTCGAATTTACGACAAAAATCAGGGATATGAAAATAAACTGCGTGAACCTTAGGTGTAATTGAAATTTCCAAATCACAGTAACTTCGCTGAAACTCAGATATACAATCTACGTATTTCGGGTTTAATATTGAAGAAAAACAAGAATCAACGACGGACTGAAAATCCTTGAAGCACCTTACATATTTTAAATAACCAATGCTACATATTCCACGCAATAAGTCGATACTTTCTAACAACATTTTGAAAGAATTACCTGCGAACGCTGGACTCCCATGTACAAGCTCACGAGTAACATTACACATCCTACCTCATTGGAGACACTCATCTTTGAATTACGTCAGCATGTGTTTATACATTTTGTTCACAACCCCGAGCATCAGATTTAGTTCTGGTGGTGGAATTATTTATAATATTTCTGTACAATTGTTATACTTCTTCGCAGATGATGATTTACTTCCACTGTCTTGCCACGCAGAAAAATTTTCCTTACAATTTCCAACAGTTTTGTATTCCCCATACGCGTTTTATTCATCTTCTGATTCAGTACACAATGTGCAAGGAAACCTGCTTGCAAAGTTACTGTGCTCTGGAAATTTCAAATACACCTAAAGTCGTAAAGTCGAAAAAGGCCTTGGATTTTACAGTGAACAAGTCATGGAATCTGTCCATTTGGATTGTAAAATGACCAGGGCTAAATATAAAGTTTCGAGTACACACCTTCATTACCTAAGTAACTTACTAAAAGCTGTACAAGAATACCGTGCCCGACATGTGTAAAAATGATTAATTTTTGGCATCAGTATTGATACCATCTTTCGTTAAATAAATTGAAAAAAATGAAAATGCATCACATTTTTTTGAAAATTGTTATTTTTAACCCATAAAAAACACTTTTCTCAAAAACGGGTCGGAGGATTTGACTCAAATTATTTTTGCACACTATTTCTAAGCCCCTTAATGAGGCAGTAGTACGAAGCAGTTATGATTAGGCGTGGCGTGTATTTCGTCATGAATTGTGGAAATTCACAGCATTATATTCTTTCATTGAATTCAAAAGCTGGAATTTAAATTAATCCCTGGCGACTAGAAAACTGTAGGAATCAAAAACGATTTCTTTCATATCAAAATAAAATTTCAAACGAATAATGTCTCGACGAAAAAAAATGGTTATTAAGAGTAATTTATGTGATTTAAAAAAAAAGTGAATATTTTAATTGTTCTTTTTTTTTAGAAATTAGTTACAACTCTGGTAACATTAAAATATTGTTGAGCTCATTTTAGATATAATTTTTCATAGAATTTTAATATCTTTTTAAAGAAATGAGAACTTTTTCCTCCACATCCAGTTAAATGTTGAACTTCAACCCAGAAAGTGATCAAAGTTGAAGGACCCTTATATATTCACACTTGGGTGCGCACAAAGTTGCTCCATGCAATATTCGTCGTTTCTCAAGATCTTGAATAGGAATTTAGAAGACTTGGCCTTACCTACAACAGAAAGAAAATTGTTTCTGTTAGTCGAAAATGATATAAATGACCGATATCATCCTAAATATACATAAACTAATGGCATTGATGTCAACTTTCGTAAGAGCGACAGTTTTTAAACAATTACCATAAAGAAAAGCAAGTTTTGCATATCTTCCATTTCCCCTCATTTCAGCTCTTTCCCTCTTTCTGTAGAAGCAGTCATCTTAACTTTGAATAACTTTGAAAGTAATGTCTTAAAAATTCTTTATAAATTTTAATTTGGATTCTACTAAAGTCTAAACTCGGAACAAAAAATTCGTAAAAATTAAGAAAATTCTTGCATTCGAAGAAAGAATGTGAATGTGTGGATAATGTGCTTTGTTGTTAACACGATAGCTTAAAGACGTTATTATGTAAATTGATCAAATTTGAAGGCCCTATTTCTACCACTATAATCTCAAAACTGACTCAAGGATTTTAAAATTTTTACATTTTGTACGTTTTTTATAGTAAGAATTTTTTCATTCACATAATTTAAAGTCGATGTGAGAATAAAGAGGACTTCTTGATTCGAGACAAATCGATTAACCCATAATATTGATACATTTCATTGCAGAGTAAGGAAGTGACTATACTTAAGAAAAATTACTAATACATTGAAAAGCAAACTGCTTATCAAAGGAGCACTATATTCTTAAAAATACAAACGAAACTTGAAACACCCGTGATCGAATTAACAGTTTTGATGTGAGTTCTGACTTCGGCAGTATTCAAGGAATGAATATTTTTTATTTTCTTGATACACTAATGATATTTCACAACCTTTAAAAAGAGCCTATAAAAATTTACATTCTTAAAGGAGTTGTTCACAATTTATCTTACCAACCTGGACTTTCAATTTAAGAAAACTTTTATATTTTCATTTTTTGAACAATATTTTCTTAAAGAATTGACAAGACGCTCAAAATTGTAATAATATCCCCAAATTCAGAAATTATGTGTTTAACCCTTTACCTGCACGGTGGGGGTCGGATCCGACCCGATCTTTGGCTTTTCCATTCTTATTGCCCCCACCCCCCCAACACACAAATTCAAAGGGGTCTCTAGTGGCCAGGTACCCTACCAGCCAGTACCGTATAAGTTGTCGAGACAGCCGCAGCTACGTCGTAAGTGCGATTTGCTTCCCTAATCTCTATTTTTTGGTAAGACGTTACCAATTTTATGATGTACGATTTTATTACTTTTTGCCTTTCGGACTTCAAAATGGCTTTCAAACCAGTATATAGTAAGCCGGAGGAGATATCAGAGGAATTACTTCGTCAACAGGCCAGGGATTCTGACGATGAACAGGAGGGATACCTTGCTTTGGAGGAAGGTGTCAGTATGGCTGCTGTTTGCAATTTAGTGATACAATTTTGTGATACTGCAATTTTTTTTATACTTACAATTTTGTGATACTGCAAAGATACTAATAACGATTATGATTCATTAAAATACTTATTGTGCAATTTTTGTTGCCCTAAATCCCATTAATAGTAGGTGGGGTCGGATGCGACCCTACCGTGCCTTGTATGTCTCCTCAAACCACCGTACCAATAGAGGGTTAAAGACACTAAACGCGTAAGCCGTCGCGTCGTGGGATGCCAGGCACAAGTGATAACTTCATATTATGTAAATTGAAGTGGTTTTTCATGGAACTCTTTTAACATAAAAAGAAAACATGAAACCTTTTCACTCACATGAGATATAAATAGTGTTGGAAAATTCGTGCCTAAAGACGTCGGCAACGGTTGCTCCTCACACTCACACTGGACAGAGTTAAGCCGTATTCAGACGAGCGGTTCCCAGGTCCGATTACGGTTACGTTTGGAAACGTCGACCAATCAGCAGGCAGCATGTCTTTAATAATTGTTTCACAGAAATAAATATAACCATTTTTTGACTGTTTCGAGTACATTGTCTCAGTCAAAGTTAAATTTTACAGTAATAAAACTCCCAAATACTAGACTGGTCCACTACATGACACTGAATTTCATATATACTGGGGTTTTAAACCGTTTTTCTAATATGTTTACCGTATTTTTCAACCATAACAATGTTTTTCTCATTTTATAGCATTTCGAGAGTTTTCAAACAAAGTTACTTGAGAAATATACCAGAAAAATAGTGCTCTCTTCTGGTTGCCAGCAACTCATATTATATTGTAATACAGACCCATAATTAGTGCAGATGTCAAACTTTTTCTGAGCATTTTTCTCGACAAGATTAGTTGTTTATACGTTTGACCATAATAAAGACACTGCACAATTTCATGCAATAAAACACTGCATCTTAACCTACTGACTGCTACACTAAGAGGTTAGGTTAATGCACAGGAAGAGGGGCTCATACCGCCCCAGAACAGTTGCTCATTCCGCCCCATATGACACTTGCCAGTAAAATCAATATTTCACCTATTTCTGTTTTACAATTATATAAAAATTTGTTGAAAACATAAGGTTTAACAAATAAGCTATCTAAATAACCACTGGAAAATCATCTAATATGTGATTTTGTGTGATTCTTGGACTTTCTAAACAAATGCAAAATAGCAGAATACAGGTCTTAAAATTTTTATTTTCGTGTTTTTTCAAATGTATTCAACATCAAGCGAAAATTTTTTAAAAAGAAGTTTGATAACGTTCTTCCTGATATTAGTGCAAAGAACAGTTACAAAAGAAATGATAGATTGCGAGAAAATTGACTGGTTTATCTTACCCCCTATGTTCATCTCGCCCCACCCTACCCTATTTTCAACCGCGGCGATTTCGAACGGGCCACAGTCGTCGCTGATCATAGCCAATCACAGCGGTCGACGAAGTCACGTAACTCGTTAGCTGTTGTCGCTGCTTCAAAAAAATACTCGCAGGCCTCGTGTACCGTGCGCATGAACCGGACCGTATATCGTAACTGTAATCGGAACCGGGAGCCGCTCGTCTGAATACGGCTTTACACCGGCGAGCCTGCAATAGGCCGGCTTAGAACAAGCTAGCTTAAATACGAGAGTCGCTCAGTATCGCCTCGGCGCAAAAGCGTTTTCGGTAATGACTAGCGGCAGTGTAGTATAGCGACATGCGCTCTTCTTGAAGGATGCGGTTCGTACATGTGCGTGATGATATTGTATCATATTGTATGAGAGAGAGATGGAGAGAACGAGAGAGAGTGCCAAGAGGTATTTCCCCTCAAATCCTGTTAGTTTTGCGAGTTCACATCGTGCCATCAGAAGTTATCACTGCAAACATTTCTTTTGCTATCATTTCTTGCGAATTTTGCTAGTGAACTGTATTAATCATATTGATTAATAGGTATATGGAGTGGGTTTGCAAAACTAGGAGGAGCTTGAAGGACGTCCTTATAAGAGTGATGAGTGGATGGAGTCACTTAATTAGGTAGGGGCCGGTTCAAATAAGATAACTTCGGGGCATACAGCAGTACCATGGGAGTGTTAAGTGGACGTTATGGTAGGCATTTCATAACGCATATGGTGAGCTCCTGTATAAAACTACTAAAGGAATACATTTCTTGCGATGTAGTGAAGGCATTTATAAAAAAACCAAACGTGGATGTCGCTAATTTTTTATCCGAATGACACTTATTGAAGGGCATGATTAGTGGGCTTGTACTTTTCAAAATAGCTGTGCGGCTAGTGTCAAAATTAATTTGAAGTTTATTTGAGCTCATTCAGGCCAGGGTGCAGTGTGATGAGTATTCTTTCGGTATGAATAGGGGGAACAGGAAAAGGGGCTATTTATACCTGAATTTCGGTACAAAAACCCGGATTTTTATGTAGACACACCCATATTTGTACCGAAATTTCGACACACGTAGACACTCCCTATTAGTGTTTTAATTTTTTCCGGTATCTTAGAATATTAATGTAGTAAAGGCCTTTTCAGTGTGAAGGCCTTCACTACATTAATATTCTGAGATACCAGAAAAAATTAAAACATCTATATACTAGCCTAAAACCTTGAACAGCAAAATGACAACCAGTGGATACTATCAACAATTCGAACGAAACCACGACGAACATGCTGTGTGGTTAGTAAAGAACCGAATATTAGACCGAATATTAGATTCTTTTCGAAACAAATTTGTAAAAACATAGAAAAATCAATCAAACATTTAGGTAGAATCATTTAAAAAAATGAAATTAAGGATATCTCAATTGAAATTAAAGATATATACAAAGATACATAACACTTTAAATGTCAAATAATTCAGAAACTGTCAAATAATTTGTCAAATAATTAAGAAGCTAGAACTACTACAGATATTAATAAATACACTAAGAAATAAATCCGGAAAAGGCCTTTACTACATTAATACTCCCTATGAATATAGGCAAAGTCTAAACATCGAGACAGTCCGTATGTTGATGTAAGTTTACAATACGGCCGAGTCTAAACGTCCGGACCTGTCAAAGGGAAGGAGGATGTCGAAAAGCGAAGGGGCATGGCTTGTATCCGGACATAAGGACACTATCATTAATATAACGAAGACATCGAGCGGTACTACAATACGGCATTCATAAGTTAATTAATAGTGGACAGGGTTATGCTGGACGCATTCGGAAAGATTACTGCCGAAAGTCTGTCGAATGCCTTTCCACTTTTTTGAATTAGTGTAAGAAATTTAAGAGTGGAATACGTAGCAAATATGATACAAAATTAGGGGCTTAAAGTATTTATAACAGAGGGGAAAAGTGTGAATAGTAGGGCGGTACATTCTATCAGATTATTGCTATAATTTATCACAAACTTATGAGATAGGGGTTAATGATGAAAGTTTCAATGGCTTCGGTTAATTGAGTACTTCACATTTAGTGTGAATAGCGATATCAGTCTTGAGTCGGAAATGAGATTTTCACCCTCTAGAATGAAGGTATGCGACGAACAACCCGAAGGGTGACTGGCAACAGTTTTCCCGGCGTGTCCCTTTCGCAAACCCTCTTGCGGTCTTAGGACGGCAATCCCAGCGACCCTCAGTGAGTAAGGAGCACCAAGTGGCCCATGACCAATATCGGCGGCCAGTAACTTATCAGAATCTAGGTTGCGCCATTAGAAAATCTCTTGGGCTATAAAACAACTACTCGACTTTATCACCTCCCTATCAAGTCAAGTAAAACTTGAAAGCAAATATGGATCTGAGATTTTTCTTCATTTTATTTCTCATTTCAAACTTTCCAATTGATTTGAATCATGCTATATTCATAGGAATCATTTTAGTAATCTACGTTTTTGGTAATCTGCTTTAATGTTTATGGTACTCCAAGCTAGCCCCATTTTGTGAAGTGGATTTAATTTGCAAATTGTCTCGAAATCATTTTTAATCGATTTATATTCTCTTATTAGTGGAGAAAATATGTTTTTCTTTCAATAGCATTCGAATTGATTCAGGACTGTGTGACTCAGGGCTGTGTGATTTAGATGGTACTAAATTCAGAGGATTAGCAGAATGCTCGTATTTTTCTTACCAAGTCAATTTTCTAGGAATCGATGTAAACTTATTTGTCCAGGTTTTTAATAAAATAAAAACGTTATCTTTTCAGATTCTAAAAAAAAACGTTTTTGAAATCGAACGAGATACTAGTTAATGGCCCAAAGGATTGAGTTGCTTGTTTTATTATAAGTCATGAAAATAGAATGGAAGAGAGAAGAGTAGGTGGAGGGGAGGAAAAAGCCCATTAGTTGAGTTCCGGTTTTTGAAGCTCTGCTATAAACCGATAAATGGAGTGATCGGCTCTTTCATGAGGTTTGTAAATGCCGATCAGAATAGAAATCCATCTTTCCACGATGCATTCGCGGATTCTGATGCTTGAAACCTTCTATATTCGTATCGCTCATAAATTGAGTATAGATACGGAAGAAGACATTCACATACAGAAATCAAATTTTCTGCAAGCATCACATTTTATTACTCTTTGCTTCGTCAAACCCATTCTGCCTTTTATACGATGATGTTTCAAAAACAATGTGATATCGACTTTCAGATATTTAGTAAAAATAACAGAAAAGCTTTGAGATAAGCTAAGTAAGTTCTTTCGTCATTCTTCCGACTTAAAAAAATTGAGAAAAAAGAATTCGAATATCACAGGAGTATTTGTTATAAGTTTTTAATAATTTGCATTATTATAATTATTTTGAGACCAAAAATCACAGGAGAAGAAACTTATCGTCTACTGATCAGCAATGGGTTTGGCCTCGGATTTTTTATTTTTATATCATTTAAAATGATTTGTAGCTTTAAAAAACTGCTATTAGAATACAAAAATATGGAAACTAAGCATAAATAACATATTTCTGGGTACAACTTTAAATCTTTCAATGTAGAACACGTATATTTAGAATTCCTATATTTTAAATTTGGAATCATTTATTTTCTAAAAATTAAAATTACCTAAATTTGCAGAGTTTGGGCTATTTACAATTTGTACATTTTAAATTTCATTCAGTTAAAAATTGTGCAATAATTTTTTTCTCGTAATCGCCTTTGTTTGCTTGAATTCTTTTAACATTATTGCAAAAACCAATAAATTTTAAAATACATAGATCTATTTTACTATTACTGTTCTCGTCAGAAATTGAAATCTGATTCACTATTTAGACCAGGTGCTTATTAAAGTAGGAGCTTCTGAAACACGAGAACACAAATTATGATGTGTTTACCATTTTCATCCATGGACATAAACTAGATTAAAAGCTTGTTGCTGATAAAACTAAATGAAGAGAGTTTGTTGATTATTTATATATATACAGTTGTTCAAAAAAATGGTGGGGTGAATATTTGATTTTCTGATTCAACTCTGCTAACAAGATCGTAATATCATTGTAAAAGTGAATTGTGTATCCAGTTTTCATTTGCGTGAGTTTGAAATAAGATAATTAAGTTTGCAAAGCTCAACGTTGTAGGTAACTAGTGAGCACTTGTCTTGAAAATCTTATAATGAAATTAGCAACTGAAAATCTCGCTTGAAGCTATGCTATGGTTTGCTTGGTTTATTTTAAATAGGTCTTTATGTTGTGAATATTTAAATAGTGAAATAATTATTATCCACTTTGCAATATAAATGTGGGATGTTTTTACTGATATTTTCTATTATATGAATAAAAACTTAACGTTTTTTTGGACGATGTTTGGAATCTCCCTCCCAACTTCCAACACCCCCATAACAAAGGCAGACGGGGGGGGGTGGGTGGTTACTGTTACCTAACTTTCAGTAATCTTATTTCTTTAATATAAATACAGCATTTTTTGCAAGTGAATAAATTATAGCAAATTTTTCATGTGTACAGTTTTCAATAAAAAATAATAATATTTTAGAAAAAATCATTTTTTATCAAGCTTTAATTTTTTTAAATATCATCAAAAATTAAACATTTTTTGGATTTGGTTGATGTAACTTTTATTCTAACTTCACAAAATGTCTTATCTTTTCTTGTTTCGTTCAAAGAAACTTTACAACTTTTAATAATGTTAATTGTGCATGTTTTACTATTTTGAAATGCCTGAAAACTAAGTTTACATTTTTCACTTTTAAAAAAAAGTTTTGTTTGCTTCGGTTCAAACAGAACTCATTTTATGAAAAACACTTTTAACCAATTGTAAATAAATATCCCATTATCAACAAAAAAGTAATTTTTGTTGGTATTTCAAAAAAAGTATAACATGTACAAAAATTATTTTTTCTTATTCACATATTATTCGCAATAATATGGAAACCTATGGAGAATATATTTTATTTTTCAAACTTTAAAAAAACTTTTACCTCCCTATAGTGGCCAAAAGAGATACGTAATCTTTTTTCCAATTATTAGTTATTCTGAAGGATACCTTACCTTTTACACATGCCCCAAAAATAGATTTCAAAAAATCATTTTTTACACTACTCCCTACCCTGCTATATTATTCTAATGAAAAAATTATTACATTAAAAAAATGTTACATTACATCTCTCAGAGTTGTGATATAATGGTTTTTAGAGGACATTCGGCGTCAAGAAATTTTCCGTTTTAAATCACTTTTATTGAAAAAGGTAAAAGTATTTGAATTTTAAAGTCTATTTTCCAAATAAACAATTTTTTTCCTTATACTTGTATAATGTATAATGTTTGATCGAATTTAGATATTTAATTTTTTTTTGGATTCTGATGAGTTTTATCTTACTATTCTGAATTCTCTCGCAAAATTGAAAAAAAGTTTAAAATTATCGAAAAGGCGACGATTTGTTTGAAAATATAAAATCTCAATTTTAATTGAAATCCCACTCCAATATTTTTTTATATTTGGCCTTCTATAAGGAAGACATCCTGTGAGTTTTATCTTGGCTAAACATATTAGGTGGACAGGAGAATTCTTACGAAAAATCGAATTGTCGCATTTTTCTCAGACGAAACGAAAGCTACATAAAAAAACGTCAAGATAAAAGTTTGCGGTTTGAAAATTATATTTTTAGGAAGAAAAATCATTCCAGCCTCAAAATTGGATTAGCCAAGATAAAACTAATTAGATTCCTTATATAGGCAGAAACTGTAGAAAAATATAAACAGGGGGGTTTTCCAGAAAATATTTTTCATCTTATTCTTCAAATTTTGAAAATGCGAAAAAAAAGTTTTCTTGAAACCCAAAACTTTTATATTTATGCCAAAAATTTGTCAACATTTTCTGCTAATATTGGAAAGGCATTCTATCAGTTTTTTATAGGCTAAACAATTTTTCACGCCAGGAGAATTTTTGCCACTCCAAGTATATTTGTAGAATCTTTCTCGTAAACAATTCAATATATGACGAAAAAGCAAATGGCATTTTTGTTTAACTTTTCTAGACATGTAAACTTGTATGTTAAAATTTTTCTTGTAGCTTTCCTTGTTTCCGAGAAAAATTCGATTTTAGGAATAAAAAATTATCTTAGTTACAAAAATCGTTTATCCACTTTTTATATTTTCAAAGAAATTGGAATATCTTGTAGGTCAAAAACTATATCAGCGTGAAGAAGAAATTTGTGCTTTATTTGCAGAACAAATGTTAAAATTAGAATACGCCTAACGTTGGAAATAATTCTTTTCAACTCAAAAGAACACTTGTCACCCAATTTCTTCTAATGGAATTTACAACATATTTCATCGCTAAAAGATCCTGCGTAGAACCTGCCTGATTTGAAATCGATTCGATTATCTATTTTAAACTGAAAAGTCCTTGGGATTGTTAAAAAAAATAACAAATAAAAGCTGAGACATTTTTCTTCCAAAAAAAAATTTAATTTGAAGCAGTTTATGTAGACTCATAAAGCATGATAATATGAAGGTAGGAGTTATTGAATTTTCGGAACCCACTCATTTGCGAATTTGCGCGATTATATTTCGTCGCGTAGGTTGTGAATATCGTCATTAACGAACCGGTTCCCTCAAGTTGGATTTCACTTGGGTAAAGTTGGGCGATTGTATATACAAACGAACACGATGTCGAAGTATCTGAGAACTTCGACTGTCGCCATGAACTTCCAGGTTCATTGTGCGAGGTTGCCCATTCAGTCGAAAGAGACTGTCCTCTGGAGCACACTATCAGAAACTTAAGCGAGGTGAAGTTGCAAACTACTTGCTGCTAACCAGTCTTTATCCAGAAGGTGTACAATGTTAAATTGATCATGGAAATAATTTAAAAAAGAAAATCCCTAAGTTGAGTGAAACAAAGAATGTTTACAAAACTAGGGCTTAGTCAAAATCATGCTGTCTTTTCTAAAAGTTCTTGTTTCTTGAAATTAATTATTTTAAATTCAGTTTTGTCACTGAATGCATGGAAGGATAAATGAAGAGATATTTTCCAAAACTGAGAAATAAGGGAGCTTCCATAAAGGATGTCACAGTTTTTTGGCGAATTT
>CAKNWT010324946.1:4609-18687 GCA_932066315.1 Andricus coriarius | reverse complement strand
AATTTTTAAAAATGAAACTTAACTATTATTTATTATATGATTTTGCAAAATGATGTACACAATTTTATTTTTCATTGTTACATTAATATTTTCTCCTCATTTTGCACTAATTTTTATTATCAGCTACCCTGAAAAATCTATCATTTCAATAAATTTATATTACATATTACAATTCATAATATTATGCATTGGTATTGAGACATGCATTGTTTTTATAAATAAAGAAATTGCGCATCCTATAGAAAAATAATTTTGTTATTAAACATTTTATTGCAACTTGTGTCGCTTGTCCTTAATTAATTTGTCTATTCTCAATGTTATTTTTTACAATTTAAATCAAAAATACTCATCCTAGCGTAAAGTGCTTCCAAGAAAATGTGTAGATACAATTTAGGCGAAAAATTTTGTTAAATAAAAAGTTATTGTAAATTGCCTCTTTTTTCCAAAAAGTTAATTTTTTTATTTCTAATTTTATTTTTCACGATTAAAACAAAAACTACGCATCCTATCAAAAAATTATAAATAACAAATTTGTAGTTCTTTTTTTTGATAAACAACTTTCGTCTTACTATTTTTTTTCGCAGCTTGTGTCGTTTGTCCAAAAATTCAATTTTTATTATTTTTAATGGGAGCAGGGAGGGAGTGATCTATTTGGACGAGACACATTGTATAATTACGATCGAGCTTCACTAAGGTAAGTTCTTTTGATTGTATAATTATACTTAAAAGTCTCGCCCTCAAGATCCCTTTTATGTATTTTTTAAAATTTTAATGGTGATATTTCGGTTACTTTCTTGGAAAATAACTCAAGAAAAAGAAAATCTGTTGATTTCAAAAAGACTGAACAGTGTGTTTATTGGTAAGCCTTAATAAGACATAACGATCTTAAAAATTGAACAACAAAAAAACACAGAATAAACTTATCACAATCGTATAAGTATGGGAAGAAAACTAAGTGTGGGCAGAGCAGGGCTCCTGAGGCGTTCTCAGGGAGATTAATATTTTATCTGTACCATCTGGTCTAATTTTGGACGTTCTCTCAATGTAGTTCAAAAGCGTGGAAGCAATGCACAGAGCTGGTTGGTCCTTGAAAAAAGGTAATCAATTAGGGCTGTTTTCTGTTGATGTCATGTAAAATCATATCGTAGAATCTGAAGTTTTAAATTGGACGCGCCCTTGTAAAATCTCTTAATTATGGGATCGTTCCCAATATATCGGATGACAATTAACACGATAGCAGAACGGTACGAGTTGAGTGTCCCATATGCATTTATTCCTTCCAACGAGAGGGTAAGAAAGTCCATTAGCGACAATGGGCGAACTTTCCTTCTTCTGGCAGAATTCCCACCACAGCCTAATTGGCTTCGCGTATTGCTTCAAAGTCGCAGGAGTGAGAGACGCCAGGATCACCCACAAGGATGGAGTGGAGATTCCCTCTACTGCAAAGGTGTATGCTTGCCCCATAGTTTGGTTACAACCAGGGTAAGGCTTCTCCACAGGGGATGTAATTCTCTAAAAGAGAGCAAACTTTTATTTGGCCCGAGAATAATTGGTTCTGATGTTCGCAATTGGTTGAACAAGGGGAAACACGGTTGAGAAGCCCGAGACGGGAGAACTACGAACCCTTCTGCTTTGTTAACCTTTCTCTTTTTTAAGGTTCTCAGGACTAACGTAAAAGGAGGAAAAGCATAAGAGTTTTCGTTTTCCCAAGAGCGTGTAAACGCGTCTACACTTCCAGCTTCTGGATCTGGAAACCATGAAATAAAACGAGAAAATGTTGCATTAATATTTGAGGCAAAAAGGACTATGTCGAAGTATCCAAAAATACTGTTGATTTTCCTGAAAGCGTCTGGGGAAAGAGTCCACTCTGTTTCCTGTGAGATAATCCTCGATTCTCTATCAGCTTCAACATTTTCAGCTGATCTGATGTATGACGCTGAAATCCATCAATCTCGTTGCTCGAACCACTTGCAAATCTTCTTAGCTAGGTTAGCAAGCTTAGAAATCAGAATTCCGCCCATCTTGTTGATATAGCTCAAAGATGTCGTATTGTCGATTCTCATCAAGATTTCGCACAACCTGGAATTCACTGCAAAACATTTAAGAGCATTGAAGCTGTAAACTCTAAAAAAAAATGTATGCTGTCGCCTTTTTGGTCGACACTCCACTGGCGATCTTCCTTCATAAAAGATGCCCCAGACAGAGTTGGAAGCATCTGAAAAAATCTCGGAAGAATATTTTTCGTCTCTGATTGGGTTACAGATTGTAACTTTGTCTCCTTTGTCTGTTAAAACTTCTCGAATACAATACGAAACCTAAAAATGTTATTGATTGAATTGTAACCAAGTGAGATTTTTTAATGTTGATAATAAACCCAAATGAGTCTAGTAACGACTTAGTCTCATCCACATTGCTTGCGCATTCAGCTCTCGAATCTTTGAGAAGGAAGAAATCGTCTGGGTAATTGACTGGAATTAAACCCTTAGATATAAGATGAGCCGTCACTGGTTTCAAGATTTTGGTAAAAATGAATGAGGCCGAAGACAGCTCAAAGGGAAGGACTTAAAACTCGTAGGGTTGTTGCTGAAATTGATAAACAAAGGTACTTTTTGTGGTCCGAGTGCACTGGAAGTAAGAAATAAGCGTCCTCCAGATATATCGAAGCTAGGAAACAACATGGAGACATAAGGAAAATTACGGGTTTTCAATTTATCCAACTTAAAATGATTTGTAACGACAAACTGATTAAGTCTCTTTAAATTCAAAATTAATCTTTTTTCTCCATTAGATCTGTCAACTAAGAAAAAGGATGAAAGGAATTGATCTTTGCAATGATTTTGGTCAGAGAGTGATAATGCAGCCCTAGCGGACCGAATGAACGGAACGGATACGCTACAGCGTATCGCTATAGTATCCACATCGTATCCTCTCCGTATCATGCAAGAAAAACTCATTAAAAAGGGAAGATGAACATTTAACTTGTTGGAATTCGGATTCTATGTGAAATTTTGGGTTAGAAGGTCACGGAGTAATTGCAATAGTTTTTCTTGCAACGATAAAAACTTTAAAAAAATATAATACTTATCGACAACGTGCGCTGAAGGCGACTTCAAGCGCATCCATAATCGTTTAAGGAGTACTGCTTAAACGGTGATGGATGCTTGATTATGGACGCTTGAAGTCGCCTTCAGCCCACGTTGTCGATAGGTATTATATTTTTTTAAAGTTTTTATCGTTTCAAGAAAAACTATTGCAATTACTCCGTGACCTTCTAACCCAAAATTTCACATAGAATCCGAATCTCAACAAGTTAAATGTTCATCTTCCCTTTTTAATGAGTTTTTCAAGCATGATACGGAGAGGATACGATGTGAATACTATAGCGATACGCTGTAGCGTATCCGTTCCGTTCATTCGGTCCGCTTCGCGTAATGACTCGTATCCTGAAGACTTCCTTGCAAAAAGAATGTTATATTTCTTTATAGCTTGAAGGGCGAGCGCATTTCTGGTGATATTCTGTCACAAGGGGAGGAAATATTTTAATCTTCCTGCTATACTCACGTTGAACGACGATGGTATTGATTCTGCTTGCTTCTGTAACTGTTGTTGCTTCGACTTCAAGATTTCGCCACCCCAGTCCTCTGAGTCAATATTTGTATGATTCTTCTTGGCTGGGGCTCGGAAGTTTAAATCCCTCGTGGCGTCTGATCTGGGCTGAACGTAGGATCCTTTGAACTTATTGTTACTTTTCTTCCGTGTATATGAGTCTTGAGACAGCATCTCTTTACCAGCTTTCTCCGACGCTTTGTTTACTCTCAATCTGTCGCCGAAATCTTTGCCCAGGAGGAAGGTGTCCGAGACGCTTTCCTCTTTTACAGTCTTCGCCGCATCAGACATATAGCTACCCTGGTCTACGAAATATTTTCTGGTTTTCGATGCACAAAAAAAAGGCATCAGTGCATAAACGCCCTGCGTCTCGAACTAAATTGATCACGCGACTGACTCGACAGCGCCAGCCTCGTTCTTCTTTCCTGACATTAGCTCCGACAAAGCCAGACCAATGACGCTCGAAATTGACGCAATCTGTTCTTGCCAATTTTTTGGTACTTGTCTTTTCTTGTAGAATTTTTTCCCAAGATTGTCCGGATTTCTGGATTCAGAATTGGCGCCTAGAGCAGAGGACAATTATAGATGGCGTTTGGTATTTCTTGAAAAGTTCTTCTTTCGTCTCCTTTGACAACGCTTTTTGCACAATGATTGGCCATTGTTTCGCTAAAAATGAATGCAAAGGTGGACCTTCCACCTTTTGGTCCGGAACATCGCCCATGAGATCCACGATTTCGGGGTCAACAAGATCTTCTTTAATCTTTTCTTGCTCGTTTGGCAATTTCTTTATCGTTTTCGGGAACTTACGTGTTTGAGAAGGTTTTTTTTGACGGTGAATGCTCTGAGGCACGATTTTTGACTCTCGGTGAGCGAGATCGAGACCTTTCGGAACTCGAATAATCGATGGTCGACCCTCTAGGGTATCGCTCTTTGCCGCCTGTTTGCTCGCTTTTTTAGGTCCCTTGAAATTCCGTAGAAAAAACGCGCCTCCATCTTCTATCGTGCGTTGTTTGGCTTCAAGTTTTCATTTTCGTTTGTTTTTTTGAATTTTGAAAATGCTATAAGCCTGATAATTTTCTTTTTATCAAAAAAAGTCGTCAAATAAATTATTCGA
Source organism: Andricus coriarius (assembly GCA_932066315.1). NCBI lineage: Eukaryota > Metazoa > Arthropoda > Insecta > Hymenoptera > Cynipidae > Andricus > Andricus coriarius. The sequence goes on along the minus strand of CAKNWT010324946.1, from coordinate 13,967 downwards.
ATTTTCGAGTACAACGAATAGCCGTACATAGAATTTTTATATCTGGAAAAAAATGCTTTAAAAAATTTGATGGAATCCGCTAAATTTATTTTTCATATAAAACCAATACTTTCTCATTAGGATGAGAATGTAAAAATCAATCAAAAAGGAAAATTTTGAGCCAAACAACGCACGATGTGAAAAAAAAATAAGAGAAGGAAAACATTGCTTTTTGAAAACCCCACAAGAATATCATAACAACTTTTTGAATTTTCATAAAAAATCGAAAATTCATATTTTGATCTCACAAAAAATGATTATGATCCTTAAAAAGATTTACGAATTTGTTATTGATCACTTTTTGATAGGACTCATGGTTTTTGTTTTATTCGTAAAAAAAAAAAATTAAAAAATTAAGTTTTTGGACAAACGACACAAGCTAATAAAAAAATGAATCCACAAAAGTTGTTCAGCTGAAAAATGCTACCAGTTTGTTTTCAATCATTTTTTTATAGGACGCGAAGTGTTTGTTTGAATCGTAGAAAATAACACTAACAATAAAAAATTCAATTTTTGGAAAAACGACCTTAAGTGCAATAAAATATTAATTAACAAAATTGTTTTTTTTTATACGATGCACAATTTTTTTTTAATTATAAAAACAAGACAGTGAAAACACTTCTGTTTCAATATCAATGCACATTATGAATTGTAATAATATCAATTTATTGAAATAATACATTTTTCAGGGTAGCTGAGAATAAAAATTGGTGCAAAATCAGGACCAAATATTAAAGTAATCATAAAAAATAAAATTTGTACATTATTTTTCAATATCTGAATAAGCAGTCCCAGGCTAAAACAAAACTGAGTGCGAAGCACGAGATACATGATGAGAATGTGTGCGTTAAAGTCAAAGGAGCTTTAACAAAAGAGAATTCACAATCATTAAATGACAGTTGCTGATGCTTCGACCTTTTAATTTTAGAAGATTTTTGCACAAATGTTTGTGCCGTGTACGGAGATTTTTTAAACTGAAAATTCACGTATTCCATTTTTAGTTAACATTTTGTCTTTTTTAGTTGATAATTCAACTATTTGGTAGAAAATGTATGTATTTTGTTGAAAAGTGGTCCTTTTGGTGGAAAATTAATCTTCTTGGTTTGACATTAATCTTTTTGGTTGAAAATAATTTTCTTTGATTGAAATATATTTTCCTTAACTGAAAACTCAACTATTTCATTTCTGGTTGAAAATATGTCTTTATTAGTTAAAAATTCCTTTTCTTATATTAATTTCTTGAAACAAAAATTTAATTATTCAATTTTTTGTTAACAAGTATTCTTTTTTATTTGAAAAATTAACTATTTTCTTGTAAGTTTTCTCTTTTTTGTTGAAAAATAATTTTTTTGTATGAAAACTTATATATTCCATTTCGTAGAAAATGAATCTTCTTGCTTGAAAAGTTATCTTTTTGGTCGAAAGTTCACATTTTTAACCAAACGACACGAGACACGACGAAAATTTAAAGAAGAAAAATTATTTATCTTAAAAAGATGTATAATTTTTATCAAAAAATTTGTAAGACGCATAAAGTTTTTGCTATAATCGTAATAAATGTTATTAACAACGAAAAATTCAATTTCACAGAACAAATATGGGAAATATGAAAAAATGTTAGGAAGGGAAACTATTTATCTAGAAAGCTCTAAAAATTGGGTTGGTGCTTTTTTTTTATAAGACGCACATATGAAAAAAGATGAAAAGAAAATTCTTCAGTTATCTAAAAACAATTGCTCGTGTACATTTCTCAGGGTAATTTAAATAAAACAATAATAAGGAATACAATTTGTAGTTTATTTTGCAATATCTCAATAAGCAGTCACGGTCCGAGGTCCAGAAATTATTAGTTTATAAATTTCGCATTTAGGACATAGTTTAATCGAGCGCGAGACCACTGATGAGAATTTATTCTTCAAAGCCGAAGAAGCTGTAACAAAAAGAAATTCAGAATTACGAAATTACAGTTGTCAAGGTTTTGACCTTTAATTTTAAGAGTTCCATTCAATGAGACGCGTGAATCTGTTCGTGCCACGTACAATTTTTTTAAATCGAATTATTGATGTGAAGAAAATGTGGTTTAAACACGTGCTAAGCGAAACCTCTTTATGAGTGGATCATGACTGCCCAATGGAGTATCCTCGATTTCTTGTTTTCTCAATTGTGTAACTGCGCCAGTGTTCATATTTATTTTCACCCGCTTTTCCACCTGCCCAAAAAGTGCATATATTCCACGTAAACTCGTTTCCTTTTTTGTTTTGTTCAGTATTGCATAGACGTCACCATTCGGCGTTGATAAAACAATTTGTTCTTCGGTTGGCATGGGTTTATGGACATTTCTTATTGTTCGCAATTGAATTGCTGAATTATCGGGAGGAAAGGTGTATCTTCGAAGTTCGAATACCCGGTTTGGATTACTGTGGGGAGTAAGTTTAACAAATTTGAGTTCTTCCAACGTAAATCCAAGTATACGATCAAATTTTTGCTTGAGAACAGGAGACCTGGACCTGGCACGAACGGGTGGGTTGACAGGAGGAGGTGATACGACAGGAGCATGTGGTCTGGCAAGAGGAACAGTCCTTTCTGAAGTATTAGTTCTTTTAAGAGGCAGAGTTCTTTTAGGAAAATAAGGTCTGGCATGTGGAATAGTCCTTGCTGGCGAATTGCTGACAGAAGAAGAAGAAGCTCCACAACGAGAAACTCTAGGAATAGGGTCGTCATTAGTCAAGCACTCGGATTGTGAACTCAACTCTGCAACAAGAATTAAATTATGTTATCCTAGCAATTCATGGCTACTCATTGAATTTATTTGTTAGTACCACTATAAGCGGATTAGTAGAATACCCTTACTAATTTAGCACTCAGACACAATTACATTAGTAAATTACATTAGTAAAATTTCCACTAATTCGGATTTAGAGAGTGCGCATGGCCGAAGATTTAAACGAAATATCTGCACTGAGAGAAATGTTTGAATCAAACGAATTATTTCTTTGATATAGGGTCAAACCGATGTTTGTTTGATTCAAAGAAAATTTTTGTTTGTCCTTATTTATTATGTTCGAACAAATTTTTGGTTTGTTTAAATAAATCTCTTGTTTAATTTAATTAGAGCTCTTATTTAAATTGAATATGTATTTTTTAAATCATTTATAGATGTTGTTCAAGTGAAATAAATCTTTTTTTCACACCTAACCTCAAAATTGAGCATTCTTTATAAAAATAATTTATAAACTCGATAATATGTTTTTTGGTCATTTTAATTATCGTTATATATGTAAAATCAGGAACACTTATTCAATCCTAATGTTTGATTCTTGTTAATTTCTAATTGTGGTTGTTCTCATTTCTGAATTAAATCCTACCAATAAAAGTCAGGAATCGTCAGGAAAAACATCCGGACTTCTGACCACTTTTGTTACGTTTCTCGACAGAAATCGCCAGGAAAAGTTCGCCAGAAATCCATGAGAAATGTTCAGAAATCGTCAGAGCTTAGGTTCGAAGGATAATCCTTTTATTAGGGGTCCCAGAATATAATGCCATAAAACCTAATCCCTTTTATATTTCGCAGGTTATTTATATTATTTATTTATCTTTATTTATGCATATTCTCTTTTTACTTATATTTAATTATTAATATTGAATATTAAAAAAAATAATCATCAATACAAATGCGAATGGAAGCATAGTAATATAATTACATTTAATAATTTTATAATTTCAATTTATCTTTCTCAAAATCGCCTTCTTTATCATCCGCATCTAGAAATACGTCTTTAATTTCATCGCCTTCCATTTCTCCGTTTTCTTATCCCTGCAAAAGAATACCGTCAATTATTAGTTTCGATACATTTGAAGATTTTTACTAATTTATCAGTTTTTACTAGTTTTTATATTATTTCTTCACTTCAGAGCATACCACTTGAAAGACGTCTCAACAAAAATTGAAGTGCATGAAATTCCCCGTAAAACTAAAGAAATCAGATTTTTTATCTCATATCGTTTAGCAAATACAACCTTGGGCGTTTATATTTTCCTGAAATATTTTTAAAAATAAAATTTAGTTTTAGTTTTTGTAAAGCAGCATATTTTCTGTGCACTGTGAGCAAAAATAGTCACATTATTAGTTGAAGCAGACTTAATAAAAAGGAAATTAAAAAAAAATGTTATATCTCTCACACGACCGAATTTATAGTGTGTTGAACAATATCCATTTTTATGAAAGTTAATTATGTTTGTTTATGTACTTTTATTATTATAGGAACAACTTTGGCTATTGTTTAAAAATTATGTTTGAAAAAAAATTCCTGGCCAGAAAAATGGTTTAGCCCGCATAAAACTGAGAATAGAATGCCTTTATTTTTTTATTAATATAAAATTTTTTTAAATATTGGAAGAAATATGAAAAAGGTGTGGTTCTCCTGAAAATCTTCCTTTCATGATTTGAAAATTTAATGAAAAAATAAACAAGTTTTTCTGGAGAGCCACATTTTTTCATATTTTTTACAGTTTCTGCTAATATGTATTAGAAAGGCACCCTGTCAGGGTTTTTTTTCTTTTTTAAGTAAAATGTTTTATTTTTTCCCGTAAACGATGCAAAATTTCAAGAGTTATTTCTTGTAGAACTTTTCTAGATATGTAATCTTATATCTGAACATTTTACAATTTTAGAAAAACAGCCGCCATTTGGTCATTTTCAACAGTTTTTTGTAATTTTTTGGGATTCAATTGAAAGAGCAAGAATTCCCATATCGAATAAATGGAGAAAATCCACAATACCTACCCTCATTCCAAAAATACTGAATTTTGAAAATAAATCCTGTCTATTTTTAACAATTTGCGGGTAATCTTCGAATGATGGTGAAAAATAAAAAATAAAAATTTGTTCACTAAACTGTGAAAGAACTATTTCTTTCTTTTCACCATGAAATAATTTATCCAGATACCAAATTATTCTGAAATTAATATATATTATTTTACGCTTTTATAATTTTTGAGACTAGGCTTTTTAAAAAAGATTTGTGTAAGCATTAAAATTAAAATAAAATAAATATGAAGGTGAAATTATTATCACTGAAAAATATTATTTTGTATAAATCTTTGGACTACAATAAATTTTAGAAGCTCTGTAAATTACCTTACAAAATTGTTGGTCCTCCCCTTTTTGGAACAAGGGTAGATATTGTGGATTTCCTCACATGGAAATTCTTGCTCTTTTAATTAAATCCCAAAAGATAAAAAAAGACGTTGAAAAATTACCAAAAAGCGGCGGTTTTTCTAAAATTCTGGAATGTTAATTTTCTCGAAAACCCCACTTTGAAATTTTTGTTTAGAAATAGTTAGCAATATGTAATACATATCTCGTGCGTTTTGATCTTGGTAAACCACTGCTTCAATTTGAAAAAAATTATTTAAAAAAAATCGTATTTCTTCATTTTTTTCGGAAACAACGAAAGGTACAAAAAATGTTCACATATTACACATCTAGAAAAGTTCTACAAAAAATACCTCTTGCAAATTTTCCATCGTTTACGGGAAAAAATTAAACATATTTAAAAAATATAAAAAAGTCCCGGAGTCTATAATGGTTAAGCCCCCATAAAACTAATAGGGTGTGTTTCTTATACATATAAGCAAAAAATGTGGAAAAATATGAAAAAATATAAAGATGAGACTTTCCAGAAAATCTTGTTTATTTTTTCATTGAATTTTGAAAACAAGAAAGAAAGATTTTCAGGAAAACCACACCTTTCTCATTTCTTCCAATATTTAAAAAAAGTTTATGTTACTAAAAAAAAAATAAAGGCATTCTATCAGTTTTATGCGGGGCAACCCATTTTTCAGGCCAGGATTTTTTTTAAACATAATTTCTGAGCAATACCCAATTTTATGAGGGTTCGTTGGTTTCTATTTCGATTCGCCTTGGAAGTTGTTCTTATAATAATAAAATTACATAAACAAACATAATCAACTTTCATAAAAATGGGCATTGTTCCACGCACTATAACTTCGTACGTGTGAATATTTCAGAAAAATATAAATGCCCAAGGCTGTATCTGCTAAACCATATGAGATAAAAGATTCTTCTTCCTTTAGTTTTATGGGGAAATTTAATGTACTTCAATTTTTGTTGAGGTGAATTTGAAGTGGTATGCTCTGAAGTGAAGAAATATTCGAAAAACGAATAAAAACTGATAAACTAGTAAAATTTTTTTTTTTTAATGTATCGAAACCAATTAACGGTATTCTTTTGCAGGGATAAGAAAACAGAAGATCAACAGGGCAAAGAAATGGAAGACGAACTCATTCATGAAAAAAATGAAATTAAAGACGTATATCTGGATGCAAAGAAAAAAATTTTAAACAAATTCATTGTTTGATGGAAGCTAATTTTTTGTTTAAATCAAACAAATTTTACCAAGCAAATTATTTGTTTTCATCAATAAGGCAATTATTTTCCATTTCTTAAAATTAAATCAACCTTTTTTCAATTGAAGCAAAAAAATTTGTTTCTTTCAATGATATTCAGACAAATTTTGTTCTTCGATTCAAACATTTTTCTGAGTATGATAACACATTTTTAACTTTTCACTCAGTGTTCTGTCAATCAAAATTTTCGATTCTCCCCACTATCTTAATCACTGATTTTTTTTATCACGCATATAAATATACTTGAATACGATTTAATCGCATACGTTGTAAAATTTATGTTTGCTTAAAATATAAATCAAAGTCTTCTTCTAAGTAGTCTTATTGTTGCAATTGTTTAAAAAATGATGTGTAGGGTATAAATAGAGTACTGAATTAGATATCAAATATGCAAGCGAAGGTAAAAGTCTAATGGTATATGTGAAAATGATGATAAGCGCGCTATCAAGGACTGGCTAGATAAGTTCAAGTCAGTTATGATTTTCTCCAAAATCCTGTGAGATTATTTATTGTGATCCCAGTATCTCAAATTATAAGAAGGACATTTTTTGCAAAGTTCAAGAGATGTTAATTTTAAATCAAAAACTGTTTAATTTCATCAACAAAGACGAATTTTCAACCAAATTGTTCATTTCTCAACCAAAAGGGAATAGTTAAATTTTCATTCGAAAAAATTAACTTTAAAACAAACAAAAAAATCTGTCTTCAACAAAATAGTTTAAAAAAGACTAATGTTTAACTTAACACATGAAGTTTTAATCAAATAGTTGAATTTTCAAGTAAAAAAGACATTTTCAGTTTATAACATTGATTTTTTATAAAAAAAAACAACTTATTTTCAACAGAACAGTTAAATTTTCAACAAACAAAATAATTCTCAACAAAATAGTTCCATTTTTTTAGCTAAAAATTCAACTATTCCGTTAAAAATTAATCTGTATATCTGTCTGTCTGTGAGCACGATAACTTTTAAAAAAATTAATCTATTAGATAAACCTTTCGTACACTCTTTTAGTATCAGCAGCTAAAGGTCAAGTTCGTTAGCCAGCTACTTTGGATGAGAATTCAAAAAGTTAGAGTATTTTGAAAAATTTTCAAACAATTTTTTTCAGAATTTAGAAATTCGATGTGCTGTTATTCATAGTAATTAAAAAGTTGAACAATTTATCATCATGACTTTTTTCGATAAAAAGAAAATTATCAGAGTTAGAGCATTTACACAATTTTAAGAATGCATAGATAATCAAAATTTTAAGCCAAACAACGCACGATATGAAAAAATCAAGAGAATAAAAACGTTAACTTTTGAAAGCCTTATAAGATTATCATAACAACTTTTTGAATTTTTTCGAAAAATTGAAAATTGAAATATTAATCGCACAAAAAATAATGAAAAATCAATAATTAAATTTTGCGGTCAAACTATGGAAGATAGGAAAAAAGACAAACAGACAAATATTGTGCTCCCAAAAAATATCTACAAATTTGTTCATATTCACTTCTTGATAGGACGCGTAGTTATCGTTTTATTCGTAAAAAAACATTGAATATAAAAAAAATTAAATTTTAGAAAAGCGACACAAGCTACGAAAAAAATTAGTAAACAAAAATTATGCACCTAAAACACAAAACGTACGAAAAAAAATGATAGACAAAAGTTGTTCACCCAAATAAGAGATAATTTTTTATAATTTATTACATCCTCATCATTTACGATTGAGAAAGTATTAGAATTGTCCGAAATTTGACACCACAAAATTCAAATTTCGAACCAAACGATGAAAAATAGGAAAAAAAGTCTTAAATAGCAATTATAGCTTTTGAAAATTCCTACAAAATTTCTTTCAACCATGTTTCAATAGGACACGTCATTTTGGTTTTATTTATCGAAAGTACTATGCAGAAAATCGAAAATTCAAATTTCGAACCAAACTTATCTCCCGGCATAAATTCAATTTAATTTCGTACTTATTTCGGACGAACTCAAATAAAGTTTATAAAAAAATATAAATTGAGTTAGAATGCAGATAAAATCGCAAAAATTTTGCTTTGTGTATCGATTAAAAAAATATAATTGAAATTATATAAATATATTATATTCTTATACTCACCAATAGAATTGAGGATAACCGCTAAGGATAAGGCAAGAATATGAACAATCCTCATCTTTTCTAACTAGAAAAAAACTGATTAATGTACTAATGAAGAATTTGAATAATTAATATTCTGTTCTTTCATTGGGGCTTATAATACATACATTCTATAGTAATTATCTGATAAATAATTTTAGGCGTCAAGTTTGTTCTTCTGACATATTTACATTTCATTAGAGTCAGTTTCAAGGAAAAAAATTTAGTTACGTAATTCGTTAAAACTGATATCACGATTCGTATCATATTTTAGGCTTTACAGAGAAATACAGTGTTATTTAAAACTTTGAAAAAATAATATAAACTCTATTATATATTTTAAAAAATTGGAAAGGTAAATTGCATCCTCATCAGCCAATCGAAACAGATTAATTTGAAATAAGAAATTTAATAGTTGATATTTCAACCAAAAAAGATCTTAATGAATTTTGAACAATTTCGGATTCTGTTATCGGTTTTTATCAGAAATGTACATTTTTATTAAAAAATCATTAGGTTTTACAGAAGATTCATACTTTTTTAACATCTCGAAGTTATATATAATGTATTTTAAAACCAAAATCACTATAATTTAAAAAAGATTCAGAATCTTTTAATGATTTTTGATTATTTTAGTGTTTTTTCGTTTTAAACACTTAAATGTTCAACAGCTGAAATTCTATCTATTAAAAATTGAAGAATATTGATAATTTATAAAAATTGAAAATTAAATTTTCATTTCATGGAAGCAACTTGAAAAT
>CAKNWT010324944.1:1444-17946 GCA_932066315.1 Andricus coriarius | reverse complement strand
GGATTCAAATTTTAAAATGCATATTACGGCTTTCAAGAGGTGCTATCTGGACTTGCAAATATCGGTTACACCAAAAGTTCATGCGGTTTTCTGTCATGTAGCGGAGTTTTGTGACCAAAAGCAAAATGATCTGGCAAAGATACAAAGTCTGCAAAAGTCATCCAGAGTATGGTGTTCGTTTACTGAGAGCTATGTGCGAATTCAACGGCCACCACATTTGAATCACCTTTCAGTTTTGATGTTATGTTGTCGACTACCGTAGGAAATAAGTTTTTTTTCCGTCCATGGAATGACGGTTTTTGTTCTACTAGTATAAAACGAAATGATTAACGTTTAGCTGTGAAAAATTTCCTCTCAAGCTCCGCTGGAACTCGAACCCAGTCCTACAGATTCGAATCTCATCCGAGCCAGAGAGGCATTTTTCCAAAGCTAAAGACTATACCCATTTTGGTTTAGGCTAGTAGATCGAAAATCGTAATTCACTCGAGAAAAAAAATTAAATTGCTAATGTTCATTGAGTTAATAAACAGTTCTAGTTTCAACTTCGTTTTACAATTATTACGTGTGAGATCATATACTTTAATTTGCAGGTATAAAATACTTAGGATACGTTCAAAGAATACAATTTAAGAAAACAGCCTGGAACAGCAAGCAGCTTGCAAAAAAAAAGGTTTTAATTCTTTAAAGAAGCTCAATACTCGAAGGCATATTTGGCAATCTAAAACTATCTAGAAAAATAAATCTTTTTTTTCAGGAAATTCGGTAAATCTTTACTTGTATATCAACATCTGCACACCTTCATTGCACAGGCCGAAATTTATTTACAATAAACTTACTGTCGAATAGAGTGCAATAAAAATGTGTCAACTTTGAACGGCTCTAATGGCAGTAAGATTCGAGCTAGAGCAACGTTTTTTTCGTTTTTGTGGACAATTTAACCTGCTTTCATTTATTATGAATGGAGTTTCATGTAGAATCCACAGAGAAAAAGGTATTTCACGAAAACTAAAATGATTGAAAAACATTTCTCTGAAAACTCCTTTTTACAGGTCATATCTTCTAAACTATTAGTGTTAGGATATTGTTTTTTTAGCCTTTTTAAGAATTTTGTCTACTTTATTTTTTATGTATGGACTCAAGTTGTACGATGTACCTGTGAAGAGCCATTCTCAAAAAACTAATTTTTTCTATAATTTGCGAAAAAGTGCCAGTTTTTCCACCTCTTTTTGGTGTAAAAAGTGACCGATTTTTGGTCGAGGACGTGGCGCATGCGCAGTGCCGACCTTTCCGGGCAACAGTGAAAAAAGTGGACGGTGGCAGTGAGAAAAGTAAATGGATACAGTTACAGAAGTAAGGCACAGTGAAAAAAGTAAATGAAGTGCAAACTACTTTGAGTTACTCCGTCTGTGTTCGTGCTGCCTCGGATGAGGTCATGTGCAGGCAACTTCATTATCTTTGCCGACTCTCGTTCCTAACCTAAAAAATTTCTAAAAAGTTGTTGATTGTCAATGGTCTAATCGTTTCAATGGATATAGACGAAATTCCTTAGCAAAAGGGAAAAAAACCGTCAGTTTCTCCGAAAATACTGTGCTTGGTTTTATCGCGAAAAACCGGAAATTTGGTTATTGGCATTCTAACCAAACATTCTTACCAGCTTATTGTTACGGCCATATTATTGCAATGGTTTTGATAATTGCCATTGTTCATGTTGCGTCAATCGACTAAAAATCGCCCTCTTTTTACACAAAATACAGGTGAACAAAAACTAGCACTTTTTACACAAATTATAGAAAAAGTATCGTGTATCCAAATTACGGGGTTCAGGCATAAAAAATATCACATATGACTTTTTCTCTAAGAAATATACACGATAAGTGTCTATAAAATGTCAAAAAATGAGTTATTTTAAAAAGGACCGTAACGATTTTTTTAATTTTAAGCTTAAAATAGTCGGAAGTCATCTCCAAAATAAAATGTTCAGGGAACTTGGGCAGGCAAAGTTCATTTAAGTGAAAAGTGGTTCAAGCTAGGTGTGACAGAGCATAGATGAGTATGCATGAGTATCAATGCTTCTGAGCCAACTGATTTGGGTATTTCTCTAAATGAGCTACTGCACTCGGGAACCAAACTTTAAACAGAACTTCCAGACGTCATACTTCGTTCAAGATCCTACCCGATCGTCTTTTCAACGGACACTGAGAAGATGTTCCGACGTACTTGAATCCATGCTGAGGACCGCACCTACCAGAAGATACTTTGGAGGTCAAATCCTGACGATGAGCTCTAGACATATTGTCTAAACACCGTAACTTTCGTATTTGTTTCGTCTCCTTACTTGGCGATCTGTACTTTACATCGGCTGACAGTGGACGAAAGAATCAACTCTCCTTTAGCTACGGATATCCTGAGGAAGGATATTTATGTGGACGATGTCCTCTCCAGAGCCTACGACATCGCTACAGCCATAGAGAAATGCAGCCAAGTGAATCTGCTTTTCAAGGCCGGCGGTTTCATCTTGAAGAAATAGTTTTCGAACTGCGGAGCTATTCTAGAAGGAGTCACGAAAAATTACAAAGAACCTCATCGCCTTATGCATTTACTCAAGAACCATCCAACAGGGATCTCAGAATTCTTTGGAAACCTGTTTCGGATTGTCTTAAGTTTCAGTTTCAACTTCCTGAGGAGTCTGGGATACCAACAAAGAGGAGCGTTTTCTCCGAAATAGCTCACCTCTTTGACCCCGCTTGGATGGCTTGCACCAGTCTCAGTTGAAGCCAACATTTTTATGCAAAGTTTCTGAAAACTTCAAATAGATTGGGATGAGCCGTCCTGCCTCATCCTGCCTTCCTGAACTCTCATTGCTCAGCATCGCTCGTCGGTTAGGGTGTTCTTCGCACGCGTCTGGCTGTGAACTTCACGGCTTTGGAGATGCTACGGAGACGGCTATCGGTGCGGCTTTTCATCTGAGGATCCTAACTCCTCCAGATGAGATACGAATCTCGATCCTTATAGCCAAGACTAAGTTTGCTCGCCTTAAGGAGAAATCTTTGCCTCGTTTAGAACTTTGTGCAGTTGTTCTGCTTGTTCGGCTGGTAGTTCATGTTCGCTCGGTCTTGAATCTACCTACTGCGGTCCCGAGTTATCTATTTTCCAATCTGCAAATACTCTCGATTAGATCTGAGGCCATCCACTATGATGGATGACACATATGTTTCAAATAGGGTCTCGGAAATGCAGACTGTCTTGCGTGATGCTATCTGGCATCATGTTCCAGGGACTGAAAATCCAGCTGATTGTGCGTCTCGAGAATTTTCTCTTTTACGTTTGGAGAGCTATCCTCTCCGGTTGGCTGGACCACCTTGGTTATCTCATCCGCCCACTTTTTGGCCATCTTCTACATGCTCGATAGATCGGAGCATCAACAGAAAGGAAAGGACCGTTGTCCATGCTGCAACGGATGAACTTGATCCACGGTGGTCCCTGCTGGGTTGATACTCGACCTTTACGAAACTAATTCGCATTAATGCTCTCTGTCTAAGATTCATCGACCGGTTATGGAAGAAATACTTTGACCTTCCTCCATGTAAACTTACCCCAGACGTTTTGAAACGTGCTCGATGTCGTCTGATAGGGTATGAACAACGAGAACACTTCTTTAAAGGGTTTAAGTTGTTGCGCCAAACAACTCCTAGTTACTACAAAAAGTTCTTTACTTCGTTTGCTGCCATTTTTGGACTCTGACCTCTTACTGCGACTGGGAGGTCGTTTAAAACATGCTCTTTTGCTCTTACTTACGGATGTAGTATTGGATTATCACAGAACGTTGTATCGTAAAGAAGGTTTTGAGGCATCGCATTACTTGTGCTCGACATCGTGTAATCACCTGCACTCAACTTATGGGTCAACTGCCTACTCACAGAGTTACTCGACCATCTAGATCCTCTGCTATAAGCGGTCTGGGTTACGCTACTCCCATTTGGATGCGAACTACAAAAGGTCAAGGCCACAAGTCGTACAAGGGCTACATTGTGATTTATGTCTGTTTCGCTACGAGAGCAGTCCAATTGGAGGCGTGCGCGGACTATACCGCTAATCGTTTCATAGCAGCTCACAAAAGATTTGCTGCTCGGCGTGGGTTAAGCACCTTTCTCTACAGCGACTGCAGTACTAATTTTCTCAGACCCGATAAACAACTCAGTACACTTTTTGACGAGGTCTCTGCTCTCTCAGCGACTATCAGCTGTTATCTTGCTGACAAAGGAACTACGTGGCGTTTCGACTCTCCAGCTGCCCCACACTTTTCAAAAATTTGGAAAGCAGCTGTCCGCTCTGTGAAACATCATCATAATCGAGTAGTGGGAGATACTATTTAGACTTTTGAGGAAATGCCAACTTTCCTCACACATGTGGAAGCTTGCCTACACTCACGTCGGCTACAGGCTCAGAGTGATGATCCGAGTGATCTGGTGCCGTTGACACCGGATCATTTCTTGATCGGCAGCTTACCACACAGATTTATGAAGATTTCTGAACCAGATTGCCCTCTGCATCCCTGCAAGAACTTCAAACTCATCCGAAGTGGCAGAGGCCTGGGCCTCCAATCAAGATCGATGATCTCGTGCTTATCATGCACCAAAATCTTCCTGCCACAATGTGGGCTCTAGGTCGCGTCAGTGCCTTACGTCTGGTGGCTGAAGGTCATGTAAGCTAGTAGCATGTACGTTAGGGTGGTGAAAAAAAAACCCCAAATTTTAGTCAAATCGGTGAATATTTACCCATCAAATATGGGCCTTGGAATTTCCCATAAGAATATATTTCCCATGGGAGAAATCACACCTAAACTATCACCAATTCTATCACCGAGAACAAAAATTTGCGTGGGATCCTTGAAATAGCCAAATAGTCAAAAAGTATAAACTTTATAAAATCACAACATGGCGGCCATATAAATGAGCCCACAAAAATTTCATTTGTTAAAGTTATTAACAAAAGGAGACCAAAAATTATGAAAAAAATTTAATCATTTATTCTCAACTGAATGTAAGATTGCAAAATCCAAAATAAAAAAAATAAAACGAAATGGCGGCCAATTCAAAACTTAAAAATTACTTTCTGTTAACAGTTTTCAGCCTAATACTTTTAAACATCGGAAAAATAAGATTTGGCTTCAGATATTACTTGAAAAATTCAAAATACAAAATTTTGAGAAAAAAGAAAACGGTGGCCAAATGCAAATTTAAAAAAGAAATTATTACTACAGTTTTCAACGAAATACTTTTCAAGCTTTAAAAAAATGCATTCAGAACCTATAAGATAATTCGAGAAAACACAAATTTAAAAAAAAAATAAAAGGTGCCGAAAATTAGATTTTAAGGAAACTGATTTTAATCCTTCATTATTTAAATATTAAATTTAATTATATCAATATTTGTATGTGCAAGTAAGTAAAACAGAGGTTAGTTTTTTTTGCTAATGCCTTTTATTTACAAAACCACCAAGTCATTTTTGACTTCGCCGTTTCAGGGTTTCGCTAGATGCTTTTGTTTTAAACGATCAGAAGAAAATATGTGTATGAGTAGATGGAATCATTGAATTTGATTTGAGTTTTCGTTACGAGTATAATATTTTAAGAATAAAAAGTAGAATATTTTTCGCATATGTTTTTTGCGACCAAGTGTTTCTTGAACATGTACGTTATCCACTTCTGCTCCTTCTGTCCTAGAAGGTAAACAAGAGCGGGAAATTTACGAAAGAGACTTTGTACAACACTGTTCCTTGGAGTTCAGCGTCTAGCCGCGGATGACCTTACACGGCAGACGGAACAGTTAGAGATGATGGTTTCACCTCTAGATAATTTTTTAAAGCTGCCAATCTTTTTAGAATTTTATAAGGAACATTATTGACGGACCAGATCCGGATCGCGATGGAATGAGCCTGACGCTAGCTAGCCGGAATCTTTTTAAATTAACCAAGAAATAAATGTTTCATTCTCCAAGACAGCCGATTATGAGTACTACAAGATTGACTTTGTAGATCTTGGAGGACAATATCGGTCTTTTCAGAACCGATACGTTGAGTGATGGGGAATCAGAAATTCCAGTACATCTTACACTGATCATTCTCCACAACGGACTCCAGTCCCCCCGTGGCGTATGGCAAGACGAGCATTAGATCCGCACTGTGTCTCTGTATGTACCCGTAGCATGCATACCTTGAGCATCCACTGACAACATGTCCAAGTGTTTCTGGCTCTTACATGAACGCTCGGCAGTTGGTATCGCTAATCCAGCTAACTTGAGCAAAACATGTTGGATAGACCCATCGAAGCTTTTGTCCACGTATTATGCCGAAGAATTTACCATGAAGGGGCTTGCTAGCATTTTCTCTTTGTAAAATCGAATGTTCTGCTTCCTGTCCACAACTTTGTAGCACCGAAGGTATCAATCATGCTAGGCCATGTATAGTGTTGCAGGAATCAAGTGGGAGACCAAGCTCCTCTGCGGCCTTATCTGTGGCAAGGTATAGAAACGCCGCAGCATTGAAGACTTAATGTTGATGTATGAGTCGCATAAAAGAATCGGTGCTATTTAGAACTGAGCTGCCTGTAGCCAGAACCGTTTTTGGATGAAAACACTTCAAGCTCAGCAAACCTATACCCCTTCATATCGAGGAAGGTATATTCGAAGTATAGAAGATCTAGGAGAATGATTTCGATGTATTTTCATCATCTTGCGAGTGGTTCGGTCAAGATGCACGCGACGATGCAGTGCCTAGTCTTCCTTTTTGTAGGTGAACGGAAGCACGCTTGTCTAGTTCAAAGCTCATGCCGATCGCCCTAGAGTACATATTCACCACCGGAGCGCAAAGAATAGAGGGAAGAGGGAGATGCAGTAAAGTATCAGACTGAGAGAGTCTCCTTAGAATACCCCCCTCTTGTATGTGACAGCCATGGACAGATTGCGTCGATACCTGATCGAGTCATGGGTAATACACCTGTCTATTAACAGATTCTTCCTGCAAACTGCCAGCCCTCTGTTGCATCCACGTTGTTCAACTATTGCACTCCAGACCGGCTCGACAGACGGTAATATTCTCTCTTTGACGATGCCAGTGAATAGCTTGTAGCTGGCGTTTACATGAGCTATGGGCCTGTAGTTCTTTGGATTTGACAAATCTGCAGTCTTAGGTATCAGTACCGAGCGTCCTTCTACTAACCACTGCGGGATGTGATGTTCTCCGTTTAAGAAAGTAGTAAATATACGAACCAGATATTGGTGCATAGAAGTAAACTTCTTCCACCAAAAATTGTTAAATTTGTCTGTTCTTGGCGCTGAAAAGTTCTTAGTTCTAGCAATTAGTTTCTTCACTTCTTCCGCAGTAATTAATGGAGGCTCTTCCTCTGGACGTTGCAACCTTTGCCTTTGGCAAAAGTTACGAAAGAGTGATATATCTGAAGCATCTTCATTTAACTGATAAGCATCTCCATATACTTGCTCCCTGAAGACTTGAATCTCTTTTCGACTAGGCGGATTTTTAACGTCAAGTGACCTTTTATTCAATAGACGGGAAGAATGAGTAGAAAAGGTGGAATTTTTCTGAATCCACTTTACTCGCCATTCAACGTGCTGTTTGGCTGTTGAAAGAGCTCTTATTTTTTGCGTCCCGTACTGCTCGATGGTCAACCGTTTACACTTATTTAGTGTGTGATTTGCTTTCCTTAAGTTTCGAGCAAGTGCCCTAAGTTTTGAAGTGGATTTTTCATTAGACCTCATATACCTAATCACGCGCTGAACGTTTGATGCATGTCGTGTCGCCGTTTTAATTTTAAACTGAAGCTGTGCAATACGCTCGCGAGTGTTACTCAGGAGTACTGAAGTATCATTAAATCTATTGTCGCTAAGCACGGATACCGTTTTATTGTAAACTACAGAGTTCAGAGTCATGAGATTAACATCTTCGGGGAGCAAATCGGGGAGAGCAGTATTAGCTTCAGCGAAAGGGTTAGTATGTTCGCTGGAGGATGTTGCTCTTCTTCTCGATGAAGAACGTCGTATCCCTTTCGGCGTAAAAAGGGTACCTCATCTTTTAAATACTAAGGCGTTGTATAAACATACTCCGGGTGCATGTTGACCCAACGTTCATATAAGCTCAGTATGTATCCTCTTAGCGCCGGTGAGCTTCCTGGCCAACAGGTAAGGATGTCCTGTCTGATTTGGTCCGACCATTAGAAACGATGATCTCGCGATTGTCTAGGACCATTGCGTGGTCGTCGCCTCGGTTTGGTCCTATTGACACTCCCAACTGAACCTCGGCCTCCATCCGAGAGAGGCCTATTGTGGGTGGCACTGAACGATCCTGGTGACGTAACCGCATAATTCGTTGCGTTAGGGAGTTAGCCTAATGCAACTTGGCTGACTGCAAGAGGCGGGCTCTCGGGTGATGGGGTCGCCTTATCTCTACGCCAAATTATTATTATTATTATTATTATTGAAAACGGGCAGAGTCATCTTAGTCCCATAGCACTCTGAGGCTCACAAGCACATAACAATCGCAGAAGATGTGATGGGCTATCTCCTCACAAAAGCCGTACTTTCGACATCGAGGATCGCCGTCAATCTTCATGTTAGTCAGGTGCTTCTAAAGGGAACTGAAAATGTCATAGAAAAGAGCAATATCTCGAGGAGCAAATTGCCTTCCAAAAAGGTGAATATCACGTAGATCCACCTATATCAGAACTAACCATATCCAGTTCAGAACAGCGACAAAATAAGTGTGCACGAAAGTCATTGATGAACGCCGAAGTTTCCACAGCATGAGGCAGGGTTTAAACTAAGCAAAAGAATGACTACACTAGTAATTTCCAGCATTGTTCGCTCATTGAGTCATGATATTAATGATAATAATATCAACCGATCTTCAATCAAGAGGGATCGTGAGTGCATACGAGAAAAGCAGGCTCGGAAACTTAGAGAGCAATTCGAATCTTGTGGAAAATTAACAGTTCACTAGAACGGAAAAATGATATTAGACATTTTCTGGCAGATAAATAGTCGATAAACTTCCTGTTTTAGTGACCGAAACTAATCTTTTACGTCATCAGTTATTAGGAGTACTGCAATTAACCCCCTGAACAGTTAAAATACAAGCAGAATAAATCTATTATACTTTGCTTGAGTGGAGCTTTTTAGCTGAGGTCAAAGGCATGTGTGCTGACACAACTGCCTTTAATACGGGTTGGAAAGATGGAGCTTGCGCATTTTTACAGCAATTCCCAGGAAAGGAGCTTCTCTTCTTCGCATGTAAGCTTTATATTTATGAACTCGTATTAGAAACAACCTTCAAGTGTTCAATTGAACCGAACTCCACGAGCCGAGAAGTAGCGATTTTTTGACATTTCCAAATGCTTGGTTTGGAATAAAAACTGATGAATATTCTTCGGAACTTCAAGATCCCTACGTCAAATGAGCCGCAGCTGATGACAGAGAAAGCATTCTGAACTTTCTAAAGCAACAGCTTGAAGAAACGCAAACTAGGGAAGAGTACAAGGAGTTCCTTAAACTAGTTGCTGTGTTTATGGATGCAGACTACAAAGAGCTAGAGTATTTTCTACTTTCACTTTCGAAGCGTTTGAATAATACAATTTGCTGTCTTCAAATCTCAAAAATGTTCATTTTACAATGAAACAATGTTAAGAATATAAGGAACGTATTGTACGGACCAAAAAGATAAAGTATAGTAAGAAGGTATTAGAACATAACTTACAAATTTAGTAGATTTAATTAGGGCAATTAAAGCCTACCGAATTGCTGCATTCTCTTGTGGTGTTGATTACCATCTTGTATTTGTGATAGTTTGAATGATTCTATTCTATGAGCATCTAAAACATTGCCGTTACATGTCTCTTCGATAACCACGTTATTTTTACCGGTACGTTGGTTAAATTCCTTTTTGTATTCCCAAAGCAGAGCAATTGTAATTCCTGGTGTACCAACTGCAGCTAACGCTATTTTCAACTATTTAATTTCATCAACATTGAAAGTTTGGGAAATTAAAAGACAGGAACGTTTATGTGCTGATAAATTTTTATTAATACAAAACAAATTTTCCAAAAGTTATACTTTTTTACTTGTAAAAATTTATTAGTACATAAACGTTCCTTAGTCCCGTTTCTTTTCTTTCCCAAACCTATCAGTGGGTGAGGTAGGGATAGGGTAAGTGTCACATGCCCTTAATAAATCTACTTTCCCTAAAAAGACAAACTTATGGAGCGATCGAAGAGGTAGTCGATATATAGGAATAATGTTACAACTGTGATACCTTTGAATAGGCTTTACATCCATAAGATGCTAATTTTGATTTCAGCTACTTAGCTTGGGAACAGTAACCTCTTTCTATTTGCACAAACGGTCGATACAATTTTAATGAATCGATATTCCATACTTGAAAGATCTCGAATATAGTGATTTTATCTTCATAATAACTTAAAAATAGTAGTGATTTGGCACTGCACATATGTACTCATCTTCTCCAATCCGCAGAAATACACAAATTTGATTTACTTCCTTCGGATTTATAGAGAAAAAATCATTCCCCCAGATTTGTACTATTTGTAGAACTGCGCAGAGGTTGAGATGAGCGTTAACAGTGGAAAGACGTTTGGCCATTGGGTGCTCTTGCTTAGATGATTCGCTCACTAGAAACGGTTGAATCTGATTATAAGTAGGGGAAAGTGGATATGGTTTCAGTGCGGGGCACGGTGACTCTTGTAACTAATGCTCTTGTTTGTTCATTTTCATATAAGTTTTTACGTTAAATAGCTTTCCTTAGTACTCAAGAAAGCTATTTTATGTGAAAAAGCTAATATTAAAATAAAAAAAGACGAGCATTATTTGCACAAGTCACCTTGCCCCGCACTGACACCATACGCCACTTTCCCCTACCATTCTTAAGTTTAGGAAAACTATTATTTAATCGATCATCATTACTCCTTTCTTTTGAGTAGATACAATTATCTTTGATCATTCTTGTATAAGAGACTGTATCTTCGGACAATTAGAGTTGATCAATCCATTTCTTCTTTTTGCCTCTTTAGCAGCACCGTAATATCTCACACAATTAAATTTCAAGGTTTTTGATGTATTTCGTTCCTTTAGATTAATCAAGTATGTTCTCACCATTTTCGAAGCGTCAGGAAGAATATGCTTGTTTAAAATAATTTCACAATAAAGCATAGACAAATGTCGAAAAATCTGATTCTAAATCCCTTTAGCAGACCTAATCATTCTGAGGAATTTACTGTGAGCTGTTCCAAAAGGATAAGTAGTAGTTGGTGAACATTGTAGGTCATAGCTCCTTTTGTGTAATACTCTTCAGTGTAAAGCAAAAAACTTCTTCACCAAATATTCCATGTGTTCCAATTCAGCTTGAGTAATAGTAGGTTTTAGGTATATATGCGGTGCTTCAACAAATAATTCCCAATACTCTACTAGTTTCTTTTCTAGAAATATTTTTAGAATTGGTCAACTGAAGTACAGTGTCCAATTCTCCCATTCTTTTGCTTTTAAATGTAATATGTCGCTTATCGCTAATATGTGTGGCATCTGAATGATGTCCAGAAGTTTGTCAATTATTTTCATGTCAGCAACAGATAAGGTGCTCGACATTGCTGAAAGCTTGTTGTCAAACCAATAGTATGCCAATTGTGGCGCGATTCTCAATCGTCCGAAGTACATGTCGTCGGATACGAACCCAAGTACGATGTCGAATTTTTTAAAATTTATTAATCACGATACGCGCTCAACAAGAAACGTACTGTCACGATCTGAAGAATTACCAGGATTCGTAGGATGTAAAGAATTAACCGGATTCATAAGATTAGTTATCTGCTGATGTGTTCAGAAAGTACTAGGATCGGCAGGATTTAAAAATTCTGCAGACATAGAATTAATTTTATTCGCAGGACTTTGTTGGTGCAGCTGTATTCTGGAAGTAGGATTTAAAACGTCTTCAGACATTGAATGGGTAGAATCGCAACAACAAGTTGCATAGGGTTTAACAAGTCGCATTTCTCCTCGTATGTTGCATGAAATTCCGGAGTTTGCCATAGAATTGATTTCTTTGACGAACGCTTAAAAAAAACATTCATGTCCGGTTTGCCTTTCCCAAACCACAAGTCACAAGCTATAACGTTTGC
Organism: Andricus coriarius; assembly: GCA_932066315.1. NCBI lineage: Eukaryota > Metazoa > Arthropoda > Insecta > Hymenoptera > Cynipidae > Andricus > Andricus coriarius. Next base: position 5,753 of record CAKNWT010324944.1, on the reverse strand, counting down.
TGTTCCAGCCTCCATGGGTAATACATTGAGCATTACATGAAGTGGATACACAGAATCCGTCGAACCTTCAAATTTAACTGCTCTGTCGCAATTAAACGTGAAAGTTAGATAATTTATTTAGATAATCTAATAATGCGTGTACGTTGCTTTTTATGTTTAATGTCGAGCAGAATGTTTTGAACGCTCTATGACAAAGTGAAATTACTTTTTTGCAAATAGGGCATTCTTTTTGCCGCTCTACACGTACGGAAATACCTACATACCCCTTGCAGTATGGACCAATTCCGTGATAAGTCACAAAATCCAAAGAGAAGAAAAGCTCATGTATTAAAAAGCGTGAATTTGGCAGCACTGGTCTTCCAAACATAAAATTTACTAATTTCAATAAATTTGCTACCGCAGTGAGTGTAAGCTCGTGTACAATGACGTACTTAATTAACATTAAAAAAGTTTACCACGATTGAAATCTGTCCGTGCATCAACAACCTCCAAAATGTCGTCTGCTTGTAACACTCTCATTAATTCGTTGTTGGGAAGGACAATCTCCATAGCATCGTCGATATCATTTTCTAACACTCGATTATCTTCTCCCGGTCATACGGGAAATTTGTATTCTTGATTGATTTCTTCATCATGACCATGATCACCATCTGCACCATCTTGATCTTCATCGTCTCCATAGTCTCCAAACTTGAAACTTTTAAAACATTTTTTTTTAGTGCCGGTAGCCAAGCTGCATGTCTATCTATTCTTATTTCATTATACATTTTTAGGATCCCAATACACTACTTTTTTGTGTTGTATCAATTTCAAATCCCAGAATTACTTATTTTCAACCCACCCTAATATGTATATATTTATTTATTGTTGTTGACTTCTAATGGAGAAATTGACATCTTAACTTAGATTAACGAAAAGCACGCTGTGACTGCGGTTCAGCTTCCTTAGATTTTCGCAAGTTTGCAATTGCGAAAGTTGTCGACAATTAATTGGCATATATTGATCAATATTATTATTTTCTATCATTTTAAGTTATTGGGTTTTAATTATTTAGGCACTGTCTAGTATTATGGGTTTTTAAAAAAGACTAACCAGTCAGGCACAGGTCTAGGGCTATTATTACGGAAAATTCCGTAACAGCTGATAGTGAGAATAATTTTTTAATTGGACTTTAAACATTATTACCTGAAAAATGATTTTCAATTAAAATGTTGTTCAGCGTACGCCAATTAATTATTGTTCTTCCTCACGGGCTTTCCAGCCGCGCACTGCCCTTTTCAACGAACAACAAAATTTTTAAATAATATATTGTTTGCAACACCTCCACGTAAAAGTCCTGTCGCGCACTATCTAAAGGCACCGAAACGAGACTTTCTTGCACTGTTCGCCAAGGCCTTCTCTGGAAGCCTGTACATGGCGCGCAAAAGAGACTTTCCATACAGGTGTAACAAAAAATGGAGTTCGGCACTCGTGCGCAAAGCTAACAACGACTCACTCGTGGGAAGGCACAACACTCACCCCTCGGTTCATCTTTGCTCCAAGTCGACTTGCCCTTTGAGTTCCTGCTGCGCCCTCCCACTCGTGCGTGGATTGCCATCATCGCGCACTAGTATCGAAAAATACTATTTTCAACCTGGCTGTCCTTCAGCAGGATATATTATTATTATATTTATCTTTAGATAAACTTGCTGTACGGTTTGTTCAAAAAGAGAGATTTTACTACGTATTTCAATAAATTTTATTCTTTAATTGATAACTATTCACGGTGGTCCTTATTTAATTAAACCTCAGACAATAAAAATTAAGTCATCTCAAATTTTTTAGCAGTTTATAATATTTCGAGATGCGGCCGAAAATGCGACAGAGGATTATTCATAAGTTATTAACACATTAAAATATTTTGAGCATGCTCTGTGCTCTGCGCCTGTGGAATGGCACAAAACCCACTGATGTTCAGAATGCTTTAATATTTCATTAATTTATAAATAATATTATGTCCATCTTACACGTGAAATCAGATACATCTTTTTTTACAGTTTTCAAGGGCAATGTTAAAAATCGGGCAATTTTTGCCCCGCTCCGGAACGTTTTCTAGCTATTGAAAATTGCTCTAATGGGCATGTATTTGATGGGAATGCATGTTTAAAAACGGCGTATTCCGGGGAAATTGCTCCAGTTTGCCATAATTGCGGAAAATCATATAAACCTTTTTTGACAGCTGAAGGTGGATTCTTGGAAAGCGGTCGATTTTCGCCCCGCTCCGGGTCGTTTTCTAGCCATTAAAAATTGCTCTAATAGGCGTGTATTTGATGGGAATACATATTTCAAACCAGCGTAGTCCGGGGAAATTGCTGCAGTTTGCCCTAATGACGTAAAATCATATAAACCTTGTTGAACAGCTGAAGGCGGATTCTTGAAAACCGTTCGATTTTCGCTTCGCTCCGGAACGTTTTCTAGCCATTGACAATTGCTCTTATAGGCGTGTATTTGATGGAAATACATGTTTAAAACCAGCGTACTCCGGGGAAATCGCTCAAGCTTGCCATATATGCGCAAAATCATATAAACCTTGTTTAACATCTGAAGGTGGATTCTTGGAAATCTCTCGACTTTCAACCCGCTTCGGAACGTTTTCTAGCCATTGAAAATTGCTCTAATAGGCGTTAATTTGATAGAAATATATGTTTAAAACCGGTGTACTTCGGGGAAATTGCTCGAGCCTGCCATACATGCGCGAAATCATATAAACCTTGTTAAACACCTGAAAGTGGATTCTTGGAAATCGGTCGATTTTCCCCCCGCTCCGGAATATTGTCCAGATATGTTAAATGACTCCAATAGGCTAGTATTTGGTGGGAATATACATATAAAACCGGCGTGCTGCGGGAAAATTGTCCGCATTCAGAGATACGACCACTATCGTCTTTGAATCCACCTTCAGCTGTTAAACAAGGTTTATATGATTTTACGCATGTATGGCAAACTGGAGCAATGTCCCCGTAGTTCGCTGGTTTTAAACATATATTCCCATCAAATGTACGCCTATTAAAACAATTTTCAATAGCTAGAAAACGTTCCGGAGCAGGGCGAAAATCGACCGATTTACAAGAATCCACCTTCAGCGGTTAAGCAAGGTTTATATGATTTAACACCATTATGGCAAACTGGAGCAATTTCCCCGGACTACGCCGGTTTTAAACATGTATTCTTATCAAAAACACGCCTATTAGAGAAATTTTCAATAGCTAGAAAACGTTCCGGAGCGGCGCGAAAATTGACCGATTTTTAACATTGTGCTTTATTTATTTTAACACCGATAATCTTTCTTAACTGACTAGTTCAAGATTCACACAATTTTTCCAACTTTAGAGCTCCAATTCTCCATAACTTTTATTTAACTACACAGGTTATGAGTACCTTTTATTGTATAAATTGAAAAGGCCTGCTGAATTGTGGCCACGACGTATTTATTGAGCCAATGTCCTGAGGGATCTCTCTACCTTCTAAGTAATAAGTGAAGGGGATACAATTAAGTGTTTGTGTGCATTATGGGTGTTCTGTCATTTGGTGCCAAATACTTGTGAGGATGTAGAAAACAACGTGCCTGATAAAAATGTTTTTTTGCCGTTTAGGACGTACAAAAGTTCATACCTCCTACTCATACTTATACCAATGTAAGAGCTGAGGTGAAGAAAATGTTGGAAGAGACTGGCTTTGAAGTAATACACTGCAGCAACAGAGAAAAAACATTTATTTACGAAAACATGGAAGTCCTAAAAGGTAATTATTCTACAAATTAGCGTTCATTATAAAATTATTATTTCTTCTTCAATGATAAGCGTATTAATTATTCAAATTTTATTTCACAGATCATGTTCGTGCCGTGAATCCATTTTTGCATCGAATGCCTGAGAACATAGGAGAAGAATATCTGAATGATCTTATGCGAGAAATTATTAGCCGTAATATTATATTCGTTAACAAAAAAAATAACAACGAAGAGGAAGATAGTATATTGGATAAATATAAAGTTTTAGTAGCATATTTTAAGAAACCATTAAATAGTCATATATAAAAATACTTTATAAATTTTCAAAATGGCAGGAAATAAAAAATTAATATTTTTTCAGGAAAATTAACGTTTCTTATGCAATAATTTTCGATAAGTAAGGAAAATGTTGTGAGCATTTAGAAAAATTGCAATCAATTTAAATCAGTTATTTGTTCATTTAAAATGCATTTGATTTACATTTGAATTGTTTATTTGTATAAACGGTTTTTCCGTTGGCATCTAATTGCCTAAAAGTAT
>CAKNWT010324943.1:0-13497 GCA_932066315.1 Andricus coriarius | reverse complement strand
CACTGATAGAAATGGTTATGTTGATTTAACCATATGATCGTGGGTTGAAAAATTACGAGGATATTTATAACATAATACGAGTACTTCAATCATAAAGAGTACGAAATGCACTTACTGAAATATGGTAAATACAAGTTATTTATATTTGTGGTACAACAATTTAATATATGTGTTGCTATTGTATTAAACGCGTAATTCTATTAAACACTTGCCTGAGGGAACTATCTCTGAAATGTGTCGTTTAGCAATACCCTCTGTATGACTGATTTACCTGACTCGCTTTGTTATGTTTACAACAGGCGCATCTTGATCGCGCCTGCGCATCTACTTTCGTGAGCAACAAGAATCGGATGGCCAAAACAGACATACTGTATGGCTGTATCTATACCAGCAATAAAATAGGCTTAATCTAATCATAAATATCGTTGTACCACCTATTCATTTCTATCAGTGTTGACAGCAACCAAGATCTAGAGTTTTTCATGTTAGGAAGCGTTATCTTTAGAATCAGCGAAGATTTTAAACATTTCTAAATCATGTGGCATCCAAAATTAGGAGATGTTTCGGAGCTTTCTACCTTAGAAAGCATCCAACTTTGGAAGCAGCAAATTTGGAAGTTTTTCTAACTTCATAAATATTTAACTTTGGAAGCAGCAAAGTTTCAAATTTTTCTAATATAGGTGGCATCCAAGTTTGAAAGCAACCAAGATTCAGAGTTTTCTATCTTAGGAAACGTCATCTTTAGAATCAGCGAAGCTTTAAAACATTTATAAATAATGTGGCATCCAAAATTAGAAGATGTTTCGGAGCTTTCTACCTCAGAAAGCATCCAACTTTGGAAGCAGCAAAGTTGAAAGTTTTTCTAACTTAGGAAACATTTAACTTTGGAAGCAGCAAATTCAAAGTTTTCTAATTTAGGTAGCATCCAAGTTTGAAAGCAACCAAGATTCAGAGTTTTCTGAGTTAGGAAGCTGCAAGGTTGTACATTTTTTAACTTTTGAAGCAGCCACGCTTTAAAGTCTTCTAACCAAGGAAGTATAAACTTTTGGAAGCAGTAAAGTTTAAAAGTTTCCCAATTCAGGAAGCATTAACTTTGGAGGCAGCCAAGTTTTAAAGTTTTCCAGTTTGAGGAGCATCAACTTTTGAAGCAGCCCCGCTTCAAAGTTTTATAACTGGGGAAGCATCAACTTTTGAAAGTAGGAAATATTAACAGTTTTCTAACTTAGGTAACAACCTTGTTTGGAAGCTACCAAGATTCAGAGTTTTCTGTCTTAGAAAGCTGCAAATTTGGACATTGTTCTACCTTTGGAAGTACCCATGTTTCAAGGTTTTCCAACTTACGAAGTCAGAATTTAAATTTTTTTAACTGGAGAAGCATCAACTTTAGGAAGCAGCAAAATTTTACAGTTTTCTAACTTAGGAAGCAACAGACTTTAGAAGGAGCAAAGTTTCAAAGTTTTCTAACTTAGGTAGCATCCCATTTTTAAAGCAGCAAAGTTTTAAAGTCTTCTAACTTGGGTACAATCCAAGTTTGGAAACAGTCAAGGGATTTCAAGGGAATTCTTTTCCGTCTGTAGAAGCGGATAACTTCTCGATGGTTTCAACATTGTAATCTTTAAATATCTAAAATTATTTTGAATTTAACAACAATAATATTTAATTTCTGAGGATAAAGGCAAGGCTTAGAAGCATCCAAGACTAAGAGTTTTCTAAAGAAGCTGCGAAGTTGGAAGTTGTTCTAACTTTAAAAGTACCCAAGTTTTAGGTTTTTCGAACTTAGAAAGTGGTCATCTTTTACAGTTTTCGAACCGGGAAAGCATTAACTTTCAGAAGCAGCAAAGTTTTAAAGTTTTCTAACTTAGGTTGCATCCAAGTTTGGAAACCAAGATTCAGAGTTTTCTATCTTAGGAAACGTCATCTTTAGAATGAGCGAAGTTTTCAAACATTTCTAAATCATGTGGTATCCAAAATTAGAAGATTTTTCGGAGCTTTTTACCGTAGAAAGCATCAGACTTTGACAGCAGCAAACTTTCAAAGATTTCCAATTCTGGGAGCATCTAAATTTGGAAGCTGCAAAGTTGGAAGTTTTTCTAACTTAGGAAACATTTAAATTTGGAAGCAGCAAAGTTTCAAAGTTTTATCATTTATGCAGCATCCAAGTTTGAAAGCAACCAAGATTCAGAGTTTTCACAGTTAGAAGCTGCAAAGTTGTACATTTTTTAACTTTTGAAGCTGCCACGCTTCAAAGTCTTCTATCCAAGGATGAATAAACTTTTGGAAGCAGTCAAGTTTAAACAAATTTTAACTTCGAAATCTTCAAAGTTTTCTGACTGAAGAAACATCAACTTTTGGAAGTAGCAAATAATAAGAGTTTTGTAACTTAGGTAACAACCAAGTTTGGAAGCTATCAAGATTTACAGTTTTCTGTCTTAGAAGGCTGTACATTTGGACATTTTTCTATCTTTGAAAGTATCCATGCTTCAAGGCTTTCCAACTTAAGCAGCCATGATTCAAAGTTTTCTAACTGGAGAAGCATCAACGTTTGGAATCAGCAAAATTTTACAGTTTTCTAACTTAGGAAGCATCAGACTTTAGAAGGAGAAAAGTTTCAAAGTTTTCTAACTTAGGTAGCATCCAATATTTAAAGCAGCAAAGTTTTAAAGTTTTCTAACTTAGGTAGAATCCAAGCTTGGAAACAGTTAAGGGTCATTCTTTTCCACCTGTAGAAGCAGATAACTTCTGGATGTTTTTAAAATTCTAATCTTGAAATATCTGAAATTATTTTGAATTTAAGAACGATAATATTTAATTTCTGAGGATAAATGCAAGGCTTGGAAGCATCCAAGATTAAGAGTTATCTAAAGAAGCTGCGAAGTTGGAAGTTGTTCTAACTTTAAAAGCACTCAAGTTTTAGGGTTTTCGAACTTAGAAAGTGATCATTTTTACAGTTTTCGAACCGGGAAAGCATCAACTATCAGAAGCAGCAAAGTTATAAAGTTTTCAAACTCAGATTGCATCCAAGTTTGGAAACGGTCAAAGTTAGTTCTTTTCTAATTATAGAAGCAAATAACTGTTCCTCAATATTTCTAACATTGTAAGCTCTGAATACATGAAATTGTTTTTAATTTCACAACGACAATATTAAATTCCTGAGGATGAAAAACGAAGTAGAGATTTCGCGTGATTTCCACTAGCTTTCCCTCTTTTCATTTACTCAAGCACGGGACAGATCGAATGGCACGACTATCACAGAAAGCGACGGTCGAATCGAAATATCCAATATTCCAATTACTTTACTACCCGGAGCGATCGAACATGTTCCACGACGCGCGACAATCGCGCGAATTGGAATTTCATTTCGTTTTAATTGAAGTTCGTGTTGGACCCAGGCTCTCACGCCCACTCATCTGCAGCTGCAAATAAGACCTATCTCCTTCTGTTTCGCTTCTCCTTTTGAGCGGCGACTCGGTGTCGCGACTCGAAAATTCGGTTATTAAATTCTTTTCTGCATGAAACCCCGTTGTTTGTCAGCAATTACTCCAGCTTTAGTGGAGAAGGTTCCGCACGATATGCGCTCAAAGTCATAACCGACCTTTCTTTATGGGCTGGTGCAAGGTCGTGCCAAAGAAAATGAAGCATTTTCCGTCTTCCTCCGCGTTTCAAGAGACTGTTATTGCCCTCTGTATACTTTGACTCGCTGAAAACCAAACACTCATGGAAGTAAGTACGGTGTTTTCTATCCTTTGCAACACCCGCGCATTCTCCACTTCATACTTCAGGAATAAAATCAAATTTCAAGATTCCTAGATTAAACGTCTGGAAACTCTTAAAAATATACTTTTTTCCATTATTTTTCTGAAAGAGTGGTGTTTACAAAGTTGGAAAAATTTTGAACTTGGCTGCTTCCAAAGTCTTCAAGAGACCAATTTTTCATGCTACCACAGGTATAAAATTAAAAAAGTTTCTGCTTCTACACATGATTCTTTCTGAGGTGAAAAATGCGCTGCTTTTAAAGTTGATGCTTCCTAAGTTGAAAAACTTTGCTGATTTCAAACTGGATGCTCCATTAATTGGAAAGCTGAACATGGTTGCTTCTAACTTTGGATGCGACCTAACTTATAAAACTTTGCTGATTTCAAAGTTGATACTTCTATACTCGGATGCTTTTAAGTTGATAAAACTTCCATTAATAAAGTTACAAAACTTTAAAGAGTGGCTGTTTCCAAATACGATTCTTTCGAAGTTGGAAAAATTTGCTGCTTTTAAAGTTGATGCTTCCTAAGTTCGAAAATGTTGCTGCTTTCAAACTTGATGCTTCCTAAGTTGAATGCTCCCTAAATTGGAAAACTTTGAACTTGGTTGCGTCTAACTTTGGATGCTGCTTAAGTTATTAAACTTTGCTGCTGCTTAAGTTATTAAACTTTGCTGCTTCCTAAGTTGAAAAATTTTAAACTTGGCTGCTTTTAATGTCTTTAAGACTCCAAGTTACTATGCTTCTACATGTAGAAAATTCAAAACAGTTTCTGATTCCAAGCTCGGATGCTTTTAAATTGATAAAACTTCAAAAGTTAAAGTTAAAAAACTTTGAAGCATAGCTCCGTCCAAATATGATTCTTTCTAAGTTGGAAAAATTTGCTGCTTTTAAAGTTGATGCTTCCTAAGTTGGAAAACTTTGCTGCTTTCAAACATTTTCCTTCCTGAGTGTCATGTTCCCTAAATTGGAAAACTCTAAACTTGGTTGCTTCTAACCTTGAATGCTACCTAAGTTATAAAACTTTGCTGCTGCTAAAGTTGATGCTTTTAAGTTGATATAGCTTTCTTTAATAAAGCTAAAAAACTTTAAACCGTGGCTGCTTCCAAATATGATTCGTTCTAAGTTAGAAAACTTTTCTGCATTCAAACTTCATGCTTCCTAAGTTGAATGCTCCCTCAATTGGAAAACTTTGAACTTGGTTGCGTCTAACTCTGGATGCTGCTTAAGTTATAAAACTTTTCTGCTTCCTAAGCTAAAAAATTTTCCAACTTGGCTGCTTCCAGTGTCCAAGAGTCCAAGTTTTTATGCCTCTACATGTAGGAAATTCAAAAAAGTTTCTGCTTCCAATCTCGGATGCTTTTAAATTGATAAAACTTCAAAAGTTGAAGTTAAAAAACTTTGAAGCGTGGCTGCTTCCAAATATGTTTCTTTCTAAGTTGGAAAAATTTGCTGCTTTTAAAGTTGATGCTTCCTAAGTTAAAAGACTTTGCTGATTTCAAACTGGATGCTCCATTAATTGGAAAATTGAACATGGTTGCTTCTAACTTTGGATGCTACCTAAGTTATAAAACTTTGCTGCTTCCAAAGTTGATACTTCTATACTCGGATGCTTTTTGATAAAACTTCCATTAATAAAGTTAAAAAACTTTAAAGAGTGGCTGTTTCTAAAATACGATTCTTTCGAAGTTGGAAGAATTTTCTGCTTTTAAAGTTGATGCTTCCTAAGTTAGAAAATTTTGCTGCTTTCAAGCTTGATGATTCCTAAGTTGAATGCTCCTTAAATTGGAAACCTCTGAACTTGGTCGCGTTTAACTTTGGATGCTGCTTAAGTTATAAAACGTTGCTGCTTCCTAAGTTGAAAAACTTAAAACTTGGCTGCTTCCAGTGTCCAAGACTCCAAGTTTTTATCAAGTTTTTATGCCTCTACATGTAGAAAACTCAAAAAAGTTACTGCTTCTAATCTCGGATGCTTTTAAATTGACAAAACTTCAAAAGTTAATTAAATTGATGTTATGTTTTTCGACCAGTGCATTACTTTATAAATAAATAATATGATGTTAATAGTTTTGTCTACATGGTCGATAATCAATATTTTTAAAAATATTGAACTGGAGTTCGAATCCGAGTGGATCTAGAGAGATTTTTTTCACAACTTTAAAAAAAGTTGTGTTTCACAACTTTAATAATCAATATTTAAAAAAATATTGATTATCGACCATGTAGACAAAACCATTAACATCATATTATTTACTTCAAAAGTTAAAGTTAAAAAACTTTGAAGTGTGGCTGCTTCCAAATAGGACTCTTTCTAAGTTGGAAAATTTGCTTCTTTTAAAGTTTATGCTTCCTAAGTTTGAAAAGTTCACTGCTCTCAAACTAGATCCTGTCCTAAGTTGAATGCTCCCTAAATTAGAAAACTCTAAACTTGGTTGAATCTTACTTTGAATGCTACCTAAGTTATAAAACTTTGCTGTTTCCAAAGTTGATGCTTCTATACTCGCAAGCTTTTAAGTTGACAAAACTTTCATTAATAAAGCTAAAAAACTTTAAGGCGTGGCTGCTTCCAAATATGATTCTTTCTAAGTTGGAAAACTTTGCTGCTTTCAAACTTGATGCTTCCTAAGTTGAATGCTCCCTCAATTGGAAAACTCTAAACTTGGTGTGATTTAACTTTGGATGCTGCTTAAGTTATAAAACTTTGCTGCTTCCTAAGTTGATGCTTCTATACTTGGATGCTTTCAAGTTGACATAACTTTCATTAATAAAGCTAAAAAACTTTAAGGCGTGGCTGCTTCCAAATATGATTCTTTCTAAGTTGGAAAACTTTGCTGCTTTCGAAATTGATGATTCCCAAGTTGAATGCTCCCTAAATTGGAAAACTCTTAACTTTGGATGTTGCTTAAGTTATAAAACTTTGCTGCTTCCTAAGTTGAAAAGTTTCAAAGTTGGCTGCTTCCAATGTCTTCAAGACTCCAAGCTTCTATGCTTCTACATGTAGCAAATTCAAAACAGTTTCTGCTTCCAATCTCGGATTCTTTTAAATTGCTAAAACTTCAAAAGTTTAAGTTAAAAAACAATGAAGCGTAGCTGCTTCCAAATATGATTATTTCTAAGTTGGAAAATTTGCTGCTTTTAAAGTTAATGCTTTCTAAATTGGAAAACTTTGCTGCTTTCAAACGTGATCCTTCCTAAGTTGAATGCTCCCTGAATTAAAAAACTCTAAACTCGGTTGCCTCTTACTTTGAATGCTACCTAAGTTATAAAACTTTGCTGCTTCTAAAGTTGATGCATCTTAAGTTATTTATAAACAGAAGTATTTTTAATGAAAGGAATGATTTCAATGAATCAGTTTTTGTTTGTTTAATAAAGAAATTGATACCTGACATGAATAAAAAAATTAATTTAATGCAACATAATAATAAATTATTGTATTACAAGCTAGTCAAATGTTTCCTTTTCTTATTCCTCTAACATATCAATTTATTTATTTTTATCAAACAAATAAAATTATTTATTAAACTAACTCATTGAAGTAATTTCTTTTATTTAAAAACACTTCTATTTATACATTTTCTTCTGTTTGTACTTGGCTTTATTTTTCGGTTTCATAACTTTGATTACCTTTAACATAAGAAATAAAATATTAATACTCATCTAATAAATAAATAAAAATAGTTCTATAAAAAATGTTAAAAATCGAAATTAAAAATCTAATAGATAAATAATAAATAATTCTATAAAAACGGTTGAAAATCGAAATTAAAAGGGAAGGGAACTTTTACTTTTTCATTAATCTAAAGAATTATTCAAATATTAAAACTATTTTTATATAGTGGATGTGAGAAATAAATTTCAAAGGGGAGTGTTAATTATTAAAGTTTCAGTCGCGAAGTAATTGGGGTGCGCCGAAGGGGATATTTCGTCAACCTTACACCCGTAATCCCTAAAGTTTGGGGCAAATTTTGCGAGTAAGAACGACCGAAGTTTGTACTCCGATAGATAACCGTAATAATACTTTATAAGAGAAATTTCCATATTAGTGATAATAATAACAATTATTATTATTAAGATAAGATTAATAATATTTATTATTATAAATATAAATAATGATTATCATTATTAATTATTAATAATTAGAAACATTGTACTTCTTAATTTTTTTAAATTTAATTTTAAGAGAATATTTAAAAAGATTTTAAAACATTACGAAAGATTTTCAAAATTATCAAAAACGAATCCGGCAGATTTCAAGACATTTTTATGAATAATTCCAGTAATTTTTAAAGATATTTCAGAATTTTAGAAGTTTTAAGGAAATTAAAGATATTTTGAAATTATGAAAAATTTATGAAATATTTTTAATTTTTTTTCCAAGATTTAAAAAGTCCTCAACATCGTTCAGAATCCAATTTTTTCTAAAATTTGGTAATTTTTTAGATACTATTTCGATATATCTGCAATCTTCAAAAATCCTTTGAATTTTTCAGAGAAATATAGGAAAAGAAAGAAAACAGTTTTAAGAAAATAAGGAAAGAAATTAAAAAAATAAATAGTTATCAGATGCTTTGTTAACTGAAAAACATTTTTAGTTGAAAATTCAACAATTTCAACCATCTTCAAAAATCTATTTGAATTTTCTAGAGAAGCTGATGAAAATTATATTTATATAACTCATAACAAATTAGAAAAGTAACTTCAAAAATAAATATTTCGAAATTTTCATTTTTTATCCAAAATTAGTTTTCCCTTCAAATTATAATTTCCCTGCATTTTTTTTCTTGACTAAAATATCCTTTTTTCGTTTAAAATACAACAATGATGTTAAAATTTCATCTTTTTGGTTTGACAATTCATCTATTTATATTTATAAATTTATTTTATTTTATTTGTATAATTCTTTGGTTAAAAATTCAAATTCTAGGTTAAAAATTAAACTATATGTTAAAAATTTACTCGTTAGGTTGAAAATTCATCTATTTGTTTGAAACTATTATTATTATGTTGAAAATTCGTATTTTTTGGCAGAAAATTAATCTTCTTGATAGAAAATTAGTGTATTTGGTTAAAAATTTAATTATTTTATTGAAAATTAACGTTTTCATGAAAAAATTATATTTTAAGTATAGTTTAAAAATTAAATGTTTTGCAGAAAATTTGTCTCTTTTAGAAAATATTTAATATTTTTTGGTAAAAATACAACTGGTTGAAAATTAATTGTTTTTTGGTTGAGAACTCAACAATTATATGGAAAACTCCTTTTTTTTAGTGAATTAAACTGTTTTTTATTTAAAAATTTAATTTATTTTGGATTGTAATATCAACTATAACATTTTTCGTAGAGAATTCTTCTTTTTTGGTTGAGAATTCAACTACTTGGTCAAAAGTTGAACTACTTTGCTAAAAAGTAATTTTTCTTTTGTTTCACGATTCATCATTTTAGTTCAAGAATGAACTGTTTTATTTAATATTCATATTTTTTGTTTAAAAATGCAACTATTTGGTTAAAAATGAACTTCTTTGTTGAAATATATATGTTGAAATATATATCTGAAATGTAAAACGATTTTGCATAATAATTCCCAACTCGTTATCAACGATCCTCTTAAATTTAATCCTCGCTATAATTTTAAATCGTGAAAATTTGAATGCGATCGATAAACCGCTTGAGGGCAATTATGCCTCCTTCGGGGCACTAAAAAGAGGAGGCGATTTTTAAAGAAAATCCTGGCAAGGAAACTTAAAATGTGTTACATCCTAACTTCCGGTCTGTAATCTGTATAACGGTACCCAAGAGTCGCGGTGGAGAATCGCGCCGCCATTTAATAAATTAAGATTATCTACTTCAGATCGTTAACCGGGGTAAGGTGGGTCGTCTCAAAAGTTTCTGCCGATAAACCCAGCAGTTAGTACTTCCTGTAAAAAAAAAATATGTATAAAAAAATTTGTCGAAGCAAGGGCGGATTCAGACAATTTTTCGAAAGAGGCAATTGTGAATTTTTTTCGACGAAGGAATGTGAAAGAGGGGGGGGGGGCCCCACCACTGATTTATAAGAACCTTTCAAATTGAGAGGGATCACAGCGCAGAAGGGGAAATAGGGTAATTTTTTCACGAAAAAGGGAGAAATAGGGGAAAGATTAAACATTTTCTTTTTACATGTCGAAAAGAACAATAACCTTTTTATAAGAAATGTTATATTTTTAAATAATTTTCAATGATTTTTGCGGTTCAAGAATTTATTTTTAAAAATGTGATATACTTAGGTTGTTGGAAATCCATTTACAGTGATATAAAAAAGGACCCACAAAAAATAAAATTAGTTTTTTGGATTGATTGAAACCTAAAATTTCTTCAGCTTAAACCAAAGAAACCAAATGATAAAATGTTTCTTTGGTTCAAGCTAAATAAATTTCAGGTTCCACATATTTAACTTTTTTTAAGTGTGTGCATATGACTCAATGAAAAAACATCTTTTTGCACATTTTCAAAAAATTATGATTGAGCAAAAAATGTATGTTTAAATTTCGTAATTTTATATTATTTTTCACTGGTTAAAGCTGTAAATATAACAAATTTGTCATAATTTTTGACCAATAGAAAAAATTCATATATAATTTATTTAAGAATTGCCTTAATTATTATTCAATAATGGATACACTTACTAATTTCAGAGAATTTCCCGCGTAATTCAAATATTGTATTTTCAAATATCGTATATTTAAAGAGAAAAGAGGAAAAGGGGGAAGTTTTTTGAGAATAGGGGAAAAAGGGAAATTTCAAGAAAAAAAGGGGAAGACTGTGCACCCTGAATTGAATATAATGCGATAAATTTCACTGAATTAATATTTTTCAATTATAGTGTTCCCATTTATGTTGAAGATTCGTAATTTTCGTTGAAAATTCAACTGTTTAGCTGAAAATTTACTTTTTTGTTACAAACTCATACACTGAGAAAAAAGATTACTTGATTCAAAGAAATCTAGTACTGAATACGTCCAATCAAATATTTGCTTGATCGGAGAAAATTTTTCTTACTTCAAGGAATGATGCTTTTCGAACAAAAAACTCACTTTCGTTATGAACAAAATTTCTTTGGATCAAATAAATATTTGATTGGACGTATTCAGTACTAGATTTCTTTGAATCAAGCAATCTTTTTTCTCAGTGTATTTTTGGGTCAAAAATTCAACTACTGTGTAGAAAATTCGTCTTTTTTTTGGCTTGAAAATTTAACAATTCGGTCGAAAATTCAATTTTTGTTGAAAATTCATATTTTCGGGATGACAATACAATTTTTATTGCAAAAAAATTGCTTTTCTAAATTGAAAATTGTTGTTTTTTCATGACAATTGAACTAATTGATTTTTCATTGAAAAGTGAACTTTTTTAGACTAAAAATTTAACTATTTGGTTGAACATTCACTTTTTTGTAGAAAAATTAATCTGTTTTTGGTTGAAAATTCAACTATTTGGTTGAAAATTTCTTTTGTGGGCTAAAAACAAATTTTGTAACTTAAAATTGAACCTTATACTTTAAAATTAACTTATTTGTTGAAATTTCTTATTTTGGGGTTAAAAATAAAACTATTTTGTATAGAAAATTCGTCGTTTTTACTTAAAAATTCTACATTTTTTATGAAATTTTTGTTCTGTATTGACTGAAAAATCTTCCTTGGTTGAGGGTTCAAGCATTTTATTGAAAATGCGTACTTTTAGGTTATATTAAACTGTTTTTGATTTAAAATGAAAATCTTTCTTGGTTAAAATATCAAATACTTAATTTTTTTTTGTAAATTCATCTTTTCTGGTCAAAAATTCGCAACTACTTGTTTCTCACGAAAAAGGGGAAAATAGGGGAAACAATAAACATTTATTTTTACATGTCGAAATGAACAAACAACCTTTTTATATGAAATTTTATATTTTCAAATAAATTTCAATGATTTTTCAATGATTTCTGCCATTCAAGAATTTCTTTTAAAAAATTGGATATACATAGGTCCCTGGAAATCCATTCCCAGGTATATAAAAAAGATCAGTTTTCTACTAAAAATGGAATAGTTAAATTTTCAGTTGAAAAAATTAATTTCCCACCAAAATGATGAATTTTCAACTTAAATGATGAATCTTCCACTGGAATCGTTGAATTTAAAAAAAAAAATCATTTTCAACTAAAATTATCAACCTTTAACTAGAGTAGTTGAAGTTCCAACCAAAAAATAAACAAAATTGACCAAAAAAGACGACTTTCAAGAAAATAAATGAATTTTCAACGAAATAGTTGAGTTTTCAACTGAAAAAGACAAATTTTCAATCAAACAGTTGAATTTTGAACTTAAAAAGATCAATTTTCAACAAAAAAAGGAATAGTTGAATTTTAAACCAAAAAGATTAATTTTTTAACAAAAAAGAAAACTTTCAACAATAAAAATGACTTTTAAAGAAAGTAGTTAAATTTTCAACTAAAAAAGATCAATTTTCAAGCAAAAATGAAGCAGTTAAATTTTCTGTTGAAAAAATTAATTTTTTCACGAAACTGGTTTAACCAAAAAGATTAATTTTTAAGTAAAGTGGTGAATCTTTAACTGGAATAGTTGAAATTTAAATGTAAAAAGTTAATTTTCTACCAAGAAGGCGATTTTAAACCAAATAAATGAATTTCTAACCAAAGAGTTGAATTTTGAACTAAAAAAGATCATTGTTCAACCACAAATAAAATGGTTTGATTTTCAAATACAAAAAATTAATTTTCCACCAAACTGATGAATTTTTAATCAAAAATGGAATAATTTAAATTTCGAAATTTTTTATTATTCTTCACTAGTAAAAGCTCTAAATATAACAAATTAGTCATAATTTTTGAACCAATAAGAAAAAGAGAATTTTCCGCGTAATTCAAATAATGTATTTTCAAATATCGTATATTTAAAGAGAAAAGGGGAAAATGGGGAAGTTTTTTTAAAATAGGGGAAAAGGAGAATTTCAAGAAAAAAGGGGAAACTAAGAAAACAGGGGAAGACTGTGCACCCTGTATACATTTTTTAATTTTTAATATATCACATATCTGATATGCGGGTCCCTCCCACCACTGGTGTAAAAGATTATTATTAATAATAAAAGTTGATAAAATTTATGTATTTCTTACTTATTCTAATGTCTATTCATATACTAGTGTAAGTTACATAACAAACACATTTTTCCTTATTTAATTAGATATACATCAGGGTACATTAGGATTTACGGGGAAAGAAAATCCGTACTTCAAAATCCCATTTAATTAACATGGGGAAATTTTGAATTTTCGATAAATTGAACTCATACTTCAGGGCTTAATCGAAACGCGGCAAGGTTTTTAGGGGTAGAAGAGGAGTGTCTACGAAATAAAACCATACTAATAACTTTTATTTTTAACTCAACCTTACCCCCCCACACTCAACAGTGCCTCAAATATGACCCAAAAATATTTAAAAAACTACATTTGGGGGAGGGGTAAGGGTGGGTTAAAAATAAAATTTATTAGTATGGTTTTATTTCGTAGACACTCCTCTTCATTCCCTTAAAAAACTTGGCACGTTGCGATCAAAGCCTGAAGCATGACTTCAATTTTTCGAAAATCCAAAATTTCCCCATGTTAATTAAAAGAGATTTTGAAGTGCCCGGTAGCACGTGATAATATTTGAATTTCGAAAAAAAAAATTATTGATTTTCTTTCTCCGGAAATGGAACCTTTGGAGGGGGGGGGGGG
>CAKNWT010324937.1:505-10790 GCA_932066315.1 Andricus coriarius | reverse complement strand
CAGGTATCATCCCTTTTGAATACTATAATATTAAAGGGGAAGGATCTCCCAATTCAGAGTCAATGGAATCGGACGAAGATGTAGCTAAGAACGAGCAAACCCGTGCGGAGTGCGTGTTTAACTCTTTATAACTCTCTCATCCAAATGATGAAGAAAAAGAATACGCTGCCTAATGGACAAACGAATTTCCAGTTATATTCCATAAGAATGTCGAAAAACGAACATCAACTCACTTTGTTCAATACCGAATAACCATGACCCCATAATACACCACTAATGACAACCCTAAGAAACCTGATGCCTAAGGTCAAAAATAATACCGGGTTGTCATCGATTATAGGGCGCTCGACCAAAAAGTCATAGGAGGTGTATACCCTTTGCCATATATTACAGAAATACTGGACATATATCTTTACGACGTAGTGCTCTTCTAAGAAACGCTTGAGAAACACCAAATGATAACGAAACGCCTTTTCACACGATTTCGGCGAGCAAACTTGAAGTTGCAGCTGGATAAATGTGACATCTTGCGAAAAAAATGCACATTAATGATAAGATTAATCACATTTAAATGAAGAATAAAGAAATTTAATGTAGTTACAAGAAATGCATATAATAATAGCTATTAATTAATTTATTTATTTATTCTTACATAAAATATACTTTTGTATTTGAATATAAACTATTATAACTGTTATATAAAAAATACAATATTCAAACAAAATTTAAACTAATCGCGTTCTTGCAAAACTCCGCAGCGATGAAAAAATTTGGTCTTGCTTACCACAAGGTTTTAAATGTTGCGATCTGTGCTCTTGCTCTATAAAATGTAAAAATCTAGAAACACAAACTGACGATATGGAAGCAGGGACTGAATGTGAGACTGAAGATTAGTTGTTCATCTAATAGTTACAAATAAATATAAATATGAGTTTATATTTAAGCATAAATGTATATTTTGTATTAATAAATAGTTATTATTATAGGGTAGGGTGGGGCGACATGAGCATAGGGGGTAAGATGAGCCACTCAATTTTCTCGCAATCTGTCATTTCTTTTGTAACTGTTCTTTGTATTAATATCAGGAAGAACGCTTTCAAACTTCTTTTAAAAAAATGTTTGCTTAATGTTGAATAAATTTGGAAAAAACGAAAGTAAACATTTTAAGACCTGTATTCTGCTACTTTGCATTTGTTTAGAAAGTTCAAGAATCAGACAAAATTACATATTAGATGCTTTTCCAGTGGTTATTTAGATAGCTTATTCAATAAATCTTAAGTTTTTAACCGGCTTTTATATAACTGTAACACAAAAATGGGTGAAATTTTCATTTTACTTACAAGTGTCATATGGGGCGGAACGAGCCACTGTTCTGGGGCGGTATTAGCCACCTCATCCTGTGCTTTAACCTAACCTCTTAGTGTAGCAGTCAGTGGGATAAGATGCAATGTTTTATTGTATCAGATTGTGCAGTGTATTAATTATGGTGCAAACGTATAAAAAACTAATATTGTCGAAAAAATTCTCAGAAAAAGTTTGACAGATGCACTGTTATAGGTCCGATTAAAAAATAATATGAGTTGCTGGTAACCAGAAGAGAGCACTGTTTTTCTAATATAATTCTTAAGTAACTTTGCTTGAAAACTCGTAAAATGCTATAAAAAGGAGAAAAACATTGTTATGGTTGAAAAATACGGTAAAACTATTTTAAAAAACGGCTTCTAAGCAATGAATTATCTTAAACAACTATGCGATTCTATAATTAATTAAAAAGTATACAGTTACTATATCAATAGTTCGCGAATCGATATTTTGTTTTCCGGCTACTCGCCCGCTCGTGGAGAATCGGTGAATTTCACGAGTTTTTGATCGCAAATCTTGAAAGGGGAAAGAATGTCGACAGGATAAAAAAAATTTGCATGAAAATAAAACTTTTGACGAGTAATCTCGAATAAAGAAAATTCAGAAAGCTCCAATAGAAACCGAGAAAAAAAATTGTGAAAATAGCGCATTTTGGTTATTTTTCGACCTTTAATCGCTCGTAGCTCGCAAACGAAGTGTTTTTCGAAAAAATGACAAGAATTCAAAGTGCTTTTTTTGGCCCAAAATATATAATAAGTATCTTTTCGTATCAATTTTTGAATCCTTTTCAATTTTGTAAGTTTTTTGTTAATAACAAATGACTGACGATTGGTGCGAAAAAATGTGACTAAAGTTTTTTGTTCGCAACAACATAATACATCGCCAAGTTGTTGAAGCTTTTGAATGATCTCAACAAGAAAAATATTGAATGGAGATGGGAAAAAGGGCATCATTAAAGTTTCCATAAAATCTGAAATTACCTTTGTCGAGAGCCTTTCCTTCAATATTCGGATTTCAAAAAAGAATTTAAAGTCGCCAGAAACGCCTCAGAGTGCGTTGTAAGAGCCATTCTGTCACAAGAAGAGGACGGGATGGACATGCCTATCGCCTATTATTCGAAGGCAATGAGCGCTCATGAAATAAGGTACATACTATAAGGAGGAAGCCTTTCGGTACTATATCGAGTGCAAAATTTTCGGCCCTACCTTCACGGAAGGAAATGCATTTAAACATGTGGTCATCAGTCCATTCGGCGGATGTTTTATGTCCAGGACCCGGGCACCAGACTTCTAAAGTGGTGAATGAAATTGAAAAACCACGATTTTATTTTCGACTACAAGATAGGTAAATTAAATCGCTGGGTCGAGGCCCTGACTCAAAATCTAGTGCTCGATGAGCAATCCGATGGTGACGTACTTAAAATCCAGTCCAACCTAACCTTTCCCATCGTGGGAAAGGACTCACAACCCCTTGCGGGAGCTCAGAAAAGTCCGACCATCGTTAGGTCTAGCCAGTTCAAACCTAGTAAAACGAAACCCACCACTCTGCCCAAACTACCTGCGAATGGAGCTACCGAGAAATTGGACAAAAGTACTAAACCCCACGCAGCACATCATAATCGGAGAAAGATGGCAAGGCCAGTTCTAAATTTAGAGGACAGTTTCTGACCTCCGAACAGTTTGGATGCGCCCAACATGGACGGAAGCACAATTGCGTCAAGGCTACGAAATCGCAACCCTGAACTCAAAATCACAAAAACCTTCTCCCCTCCAAAGGCAATGGCCCACCCAGAAGTTTACCCACGCGTTCACGACCAAAGGGTCCATGGATACCTTCTCCATGCGATCCCTATGTTTATGTATACATCGACGGTGCATGGGTTCCGGATTCAAAAATAATTAAGAACTTTTGAAAAAATTGAAAATGCAAGACACCTGCAGAGAATGTTATGATGACGGGTTTACGCTCAGAGTGAACTGCATCCTAAAAACTTACAAGCACATCGAAAAACACTACAGCAGGCCGATAACTTGAATGAATCATGTCAACCAGAGGTCCATACATACTTAGTCTGTATAAGGTCGTAGGAACTCAGCGACAAAACAGCGTGCGTTTCACGGGCATTCCCGAAGAAATTAATTTTTATCAGATGAAAGACCCTGCATTAATATAGCGATCACCAGTTTCAAGACTGAACCTTGATATACACCCTCATACACCTTGAAACGAAAAACAAGGATTCTCAGAAATCTGCTGATATGAAACTGAAAATTCTAACATAAACCATCAATGGAAAAACCATTGATCTTCGAATTCGATCGCGAAGCTCCTGCTGGCTACCAAGCTTCTTGATATACAAGACCTCTGGGAAAGCCGATCTCAAAAGGAACAAGTCCTGGTCACCTATAACGGTGAATGCAAAATGAAGTATATAGTTGTGAAAACGAGACGTTTCGATGAACTTGACGAGAAGAACGTGATTGCTGGTCTAGGTAACCTTTGCTTTGCACTAGAAAAAGATGAACAGAAAACATGCCTTGTGGTAAATTCAGGAGACTTACTTGATACGCTGCCCCAAGATAAAGTGCGCGACACCGTCTCCTCTATTCTCTCGGGTGTAATGTCCAGATCACTCTTTGTCATGGTAGAATTGAAAAGCCCCCGGAGGACCTAAGACAAGAAATAATAATGAAATGACACGAGAGTTCAGCAGGACGGCATAAGGGTATGACAAAAACGTATAGGCGTGTCCGAGAACGATTCACATGGCCCGACCTGGGGGACCAAATAAACAACTACATACAAAATGTTCTTAGTTAATTCTTAGTTCTTAGTTCTTAGTTCTTAATTCTTAGTTAGTTCTTAGTTAAAAAACACCTCGTTTCCACCTGAAGACCACCTGAAAATCTATTACACCTACTGACATGACCTATGCGTCATATTAAACGAGATTAAAAAAATCGCCGCAAAGAATCTAATTGATGCAAAGGAAAGATCAAAGAAGTACTATGATCAAAAGGCTAGGCCGCTAAACACGAAAGTGAGTGATCTAGTATTCGTGGTGAACGATGGTGGAGATAAATATCTTGAATATCGTAGCCTAAAAATAAGGGCGGTGAAAATACCGAAACACATGCCGATGCTTCCTTTTAGGTGTATTTACTGCTTCTACCCTTAAATAATTCCTATACTGTAATCAAATGTGATTTAATTAAAGGTATAAATAACTTACTAGGAAACACGATGTTGCTGAAAATCGTTTGAAGGACGTTTGCCTCAAGATAGAAAAACTGGAACGTAGTACCAAAAACCTTCATCCACAAAACCTACCGACGAACATCAGACAACGGAGAGCATCTCCGATGCTGGAGTTTCTGCCAGGAATAGTTGGACCTGTTGCAGGACTTCTCACCCATGATGATGAGCAACTATTAGACGCAAAAGTTAATGAGGTGAACTATGCGCTAAACAATTTATCTCACCTCATTGAGCTCAAACAGTTTAAACTTGATTTAACCATTACTAAAGTGACGCTTCATCAAATTAGAGATTATACACCATAAGTCAGCTGCGCAAGCACTTTAAATCAAATGCTGAGAATGATGGAAGCCAGATTGCATACCAACACAAGATCAGCTGATCAACTCCTGGATGCCATATACAAAGATAGAAGAGTCAGTGCGTCAGTTATTAAAAGGAATAATACTTTTTATCATTGAGATTGAACGGTAACGGGGCAGCCGAAAAAGGACACATCTTGAATTAATAAGATGCCGGTACATTATAGTAATTAGAGCTCTTTCACAGGTTTTTAATATTAAAAATCATGATATATTACGTACTAATTCTTCATTTGCATTGAGATCAAATTTTCAAAAATAGCAATTCAAATGAAAATTCGAAGAAAAAAAGATAATGAGGTTTCCAAATTTTAATTTAATTTTGGTCCAACTTCAGGCTACAAGTATTATCATGTTTCATTTTACAAATTCTTCATTGAATTAATTATACACAGTCTCGAGAGAATTGCTATTTGCATCACATTCCACAAAAAGGTATGGAAAGATTGAGTGATATTTGCCTTACATGACATTCCTTAATTTCATCTGATATCATATTCTTAACATCACCGCTTATCATATTTATTTTTGTCCTCAAATGATTTCGATCTGTCTTATATGCTTCACGAAGAATCTCAGGATACTTCAGTATTGCAAAAACGTCACCATTGAATGTTGATAACCCAATCTATTCTTGGTTGTTCGTGTTAAAAATTTAGCATTTCCTACAAGCAATCGAATTTCTTTATCGGCGGGAAAATAGAATCTTCTAAACTCGAATTGCCGGTTCTGATTTAGCTCGGGAATAAGCCGAATATATCCAAGTTGTCCAAGTGCATATTCGAGTACTTTATGAGAAGGAATCCTGCCCGGATAAGAATTGGACAGGGCATGAAGAGGAGGCTACAGAGGAGAAGTCCGGGCAGGTGCATTTTGTCGGGCACAAGAAGAAGAACCAGGATAGTGTTTGAAATTGGGATTCCATTCTGACTCCAGTGAATCGTAATTTGCAAAAACTTTATTAAAACTGTTTGGGAAGACTGGGTGATTTTCGCCTGCTGGACAACATCTTATTTCATCTTCAGTCAAGCTATCAACTGCGCCGCTTATTACATTTATTTTTATTCGCGAATTATTTTGTTTTGTCCTATATATTCCATGAAGAGTCCCACTGTAATCCAATATTGCAAAAGCGTCACCTCTGGATGTTGATAATACAATATATTCTTGGTTTGGCCCAAGCACATAGTTCATATTATATATTCGCATTCGAATGGGTTCACAGGCAGGAAAAACGCATCTTCGAAATTCAAATCGCTGGTTCTGGTTTTTGCAAGAAATAAGCCGAACATAGCCAAGTTGTTCTATTGCACATCCAAGTACATGAACAAAAAGAGGCCTTCCCGGAGAGGACGTGGACCTGGCATGAAGAGAAAGCTCCTGAGGTGAAGTTCGGTCAGATGAATGTTGTCTATCAGAAGAACAAGAACCAGGGTTACGTTCGCTATTAAGATTCCACTCGGACTGTAGTGAGTCGTAATCTGCTGAAGCTTTAATAAAACTTTGGGGGAAGATTGGGTGTTTGTTGCCTACTGGACAATATCGGATTTCATCTGGGGTCAAAATATGAACTGCGCCGCTTATCATATTAACTTTAATTCTCGATTTAGCACTATTTGTCGTACAAATTGAACGAAGAAACCCGCTATACTCTAATATTGCAAATATGTCACCATTTGATGTTGATAATACAATATGTTCTTGGGCTGGCACGGGACCGTAGCGTTTTTCTCCTATTCGCCACCTAATTGGATACCCAGCAGGAAAAACGCATCTACGAAATTCGAATCGTAGGTTCTGATTTGCCCGGGAAATAAGCCGAATGTACCCAAGTTGTCCGAGTGCATATCCAAGGACATAACGTGAAGGCGGCCACCCAGGTGGCAACCTGGTGTCGGCATGAAGAGGAGACTCCTGAGGAGAAGTCCGATCAAGTGAATGCTGTTTGTCAGAAGTAGAACCAGGGTTACGTTCGCTATTAGGATACCATTCGGACTGTAGTGAGTCGTAATCTGCTGGTGCTTTAATAAAACTTTTGGGGAAGATTGGGTGTTTGTTGCCTACTGGACAATCTCGGATTTCATCTCGGGTCAAAATATCAACTGCGCCGCTTATCATATTAACTTTAATTCTCGATTTAGCACTATTTGCCATACAAATTGAACGAAGAAGCCCGCTATACTCTAATATTGCAAAAATGTCACCACTTGATGTTGATAATACAATATGTTCTTGGGCTGGCACGCGACCGTAGCGTTTTTCTCCTATTCGCCACCTAATTGGATACCCAGCAGGAAAAACGCATCTTCGAAATTCGAATCGTAGGTTCTGATTAGCCCGGGAAATAAGCCGAATGTATCCAAGTTGTCCAAGTGCATATCCAAGGACTTTAGGTGAAGACGGCCACCCAGGAGGCAACCTGGTTTCGGCATGAAGAGGAGACTCCTGAGGAGAAGTCCGATCAAGTGAACGTTGTTTGTCAGAAGAAGAACCAGGGTTACGTTCGCTACTAGGATCCAATTCAGACTGTAGTGAGTCGTAATCTGCTAAAGCTTTAATAAAACTTTGAGGGAAGATTGGGCGGTTTTTGCCAACTGGACAATCTCGGGTTTCATCTGGGTTCAAAATATCAAGTGCGCCGCTTATCATATTAACTTTAATTCTCGATTTAGCACTATTTGTCGTACAAATTGAACGAAGAAACCCGCTACACTCTAATATTGCAAAAATGTCACCATTTGATGTTGATAATACAATATGTTCTTGGGCTGGCACGCGACCATAGCGTTTTTCTCCCATTCGCAACCTAATTGGATACCAAAAAGGAAAAACGTATCTTCGAAATTCGAATCGTAGATTCTTATTCGTGTGGGGAATAAGCCGAATGTATCCAAGTTGTCCAAGTGAGTATCCAAGTACTTTAGGAGAAGGAGGCCTACCAGGAGGTGAGCTGTCCCTGGCTCGAACTGGATGCTCCTCAGGAGCCTGAAGTATTCGAGAAGGTGAAGAACGACAGTGAACCGGGCGGGGAGTGTCAAGGCAATCTCTGCGTGACTGCGCACTTAACTCTGCGGAAAGAAATAGAGGATTCATCTTTCTTGATGAAGAAACTTTAAAAAGACCTTGATACTTTATTCTCGTTTTTGGTATAAAATACTCCAAAATCATAACTGAAGGATTCTGGAAAGAAAAGTTGTGCTATGAAAATGTCAGGTTAAAAATAGATGAGGCTCACTGTGTTTGAATTTAACACAGCTCATTGTTTTATTTTAAATATATTCTGGTATCTGGCCGAAACTATATCTTTATTAGTTGAAAATGATCTTATTGTTCTAAATTGAGCTTTCCATTTTGATGTTTCAACTATCCTCGAATAAATTCTTCTTTGCATGTTGAACATTCAACTATTTTGTTCAAAATTCTATGGTATTGCTAAACAGTCTTTTCTTTGCTGTAATATATATTACAAAGTTTCTACATAAATTACTTTGAGTACTACATATTGTTTAAATTTTATGCAATTTGATTGTATTATAAGTAATAAATAATTCAGAAATATGACTCGTATAAGCTCATATGATCAGCACACAATCGATTTTATAATTCACCCCTACGGAATGCATGTACGTATGCTGGTTTATTCATGTATTTATATTTGAGTATTCATTTATGTGTGTTTGTATATTCATGCATGTCAAAAATTCAATAATTCGGAAATGCTCAGCACTAAAAAGTTTCCTTTCAGGTCCCTCATGACGTGTATATCTCAGGGTTTGGTTGAGTCGAAATATTATTATTGGTTCTTAATCTGCATACTATGCCCTATATTTACCATTTTTTCATATTTTTTAACTAAGTTCATATGGGAAAAATTTAATCTCTTATGGGGTCCGCAAAATGAAAAAAATATAGCAGCTCTAAAATTTATGAATAATTTTGTTAGCATTGAAAAACTTTCTCATGTTAAGAAGGTACTTCCGCAACATTGAAAGGATAAACTTCCGAAAAGGGTGGACCTCCGATTTTCTTCGGGCTCCGTATACTTATGTATTTTGATGCGCTGATTACGAATATGATAACAAAAATTGGCGCGAATTTAATTATTATGGTAAAAACCATGAAAAACCCATAAAATAATGTTTTTTTGCATTTATCTCAGTAATTATTCAAAGTCCAAAAAATATTTCCAATAAAAGTTGGAGACCTCCTCGAAATACACATTTTATGTTTAGAGCATTTTTTATACGAGTGATAATTTCCGGGAAAATCAGTAGTAAATCGATTTTCATTTAAAAAAATTAATACATAAGTCCATACATTAATTAGTTTCGGCTTGATACTTATGTATTTTAATGCGCTGATTATGAATATGACAGCGAAAGGTTGGCGAAAATTTTATTTTCATGGTGAAATAATTAAAAAAACTGTAAAAATAATGGTTTTTGGGGTTTACCTCATCTAATATGCAAATTCAACAAAATGTTTTGAAGAAAAGCTGTAGATTTCATCGAAATACACATTTTTTGTTGCAAGGATTTTTTCATTGGAATGACAGTTTCCCAGGAAATCAGTAGTAAATCGATTTTCATGTTAAAAAACCATAAAACCCATAAAAATCATGAGTTTTTAAATTACAGGGGTGCCTTTTCGCCCGCGCGCGGCGTTGGAAAATGGGTAGGAGTAAGACTTTAATGGATGTATGGACTTATGTATTTTATTGCATTTTTTCACATGAAAATCGATTTACTACTGAGTTTCGCGGAAATTATCACTTGTATAAAAAAATGCTCCAAGCATAAAATGTGTATTTCGAGGAGATCTACAACTTTTATTGGAATCATTTTTTTGAATTTTGAATAATTACTGAGATAAATGCAAAAAAGCCATGATTTTTATGGGTTTTTTATGGTTTTCTTAATGAAAATCAAATTTGCCCCAAATTTCACTATCATATTCGTAATCAGCGCGTGAAAATACATAATTATACGGAGCCCGAAGAAAATCCTAAGTCCACCCTCTTCGGAAGTTCACCCCATTGAAAAAATCAGATCATTAAGAAAGACGAGTTAATTTTGAAAACTTCAGCGACTCGTCTTTTGTAATGATCTGATATTCTCAAATTTTTCGTTGGTACATTTTAAACATGCGAAAGCTTTTCTATGCTGAAAAAAATTATGTGAAGAGCTGCTAGATTTTTTTAATGTGCAGGTGCTAATACAAAAATTAATTTTTCCTACAGAAATTCATATAATAATCAAAAGAAAGTATGAGAATCAGTTATATTATGCAGATTAAGAAACAAA
>CAKNWT010324929.1:0-11613 GCA_932066315.1 Andricus coriarius | reverse complement strand
AAAAAGATGATAACCGTTCTCCTTATACAGACGTACGCAAATATTTTGGTTATACGTGCGTAAAGAACGCTACTTTAAACGTCTGTTTAGCAATCGCAAAATGCTGAATTCCCCACGAAATCATTGATGCAGTGCGTTAAAACTTCGTTTCATAGATGTCTCTGATTATTTTCTTACGCAAAAAATGTATTTCTTCACTCCAATCAACGCTGCCGTAATCTTTCGGTATGAAAAATAATCAGTAGAAACTCGGTAAATCCCGATTCTCTATTATTTTTAATAACTGCGTAAGCTATGTACATTGGGACCGCGATTTGCTTGGGGTTTCGGGGGTACCCTCAATGGTGAATCGGAGTTCTCCGAACCGTTCTTATTCTCCTTCTTGCTTGTGGCTTCTTATAGTCCCGAACCGTGCGCATCTCCGCTGAACTTGCAAGCGCCTCTCTCTCGCCTCCTTGGAAAACCTCATCCGGTATATTAGGTTCCGGTAAAGCGCGGTCTCAGTGTAGCAGTAGATGTATGAGCAACCCCTTGTTACGCACTTCTAAAAAAATAGTATGAGCAACGAGTGCAGGAATTCGCCGATTGCCCACAGTGCGCTCAATGTATTATTTCAAGAAATAAACATATAATATTGCTCACCGTTTAAGTTGATTACTTTCGAATGGATTCTTGTATTTGCTTTCCTGACCATCTCCATATTTCCCAAAAACCCGTTTATGTATTTCATCAGCAGTATTTCCAGATTCTTGCACCTTGTAGTCGGCTAAAAGAGCAGTTACTATTTCCTTATTACTTCTAATACTCCTTAATATGTTGTCTCTGCAAAATGAAAGTAAAATATTCTCATAAATATTAAACACAGTACAATGACACCAAACAATCTAGAGGAGATTTCGTCTACAGTAATGCTGAAGAACATAAAGTCCTCTATTTTTAATGAATATTAAATGCATAAATCTTACACGAAAAAGATTAAATATCGAGTTGAAGATTGGTTCCCAAATTGAAGGAATAGATTTGGTCGGAATAGGAATAAGTTTAAAATAGTGCACAGTAAACATATTGTTCGGATTCTCTTATACAAGAAAAAGTGAAAATATTAATACTTCTAAATACATAAAAATAATTAACGTGTTAATATATCATTCTAAGCATTGTAACGTGGATATATCTTCAACCCAGTAGTATGAAATGCTTTATTTCAGCCACTTGGGCCTTGAAACCTGCAAACCATATGTCTGCTACATCACAGTTTACATTTGTTTACAATACTTACAGGGTCTCTTTTACGAACCAAATTATCGAATTTTAGTGGTTTCTCTATCGATTTCTGTCAGTAAAGTGTTGGATTTGATAAATTTGGATTATTTCTACAAATCTTCTCGAGCGATTTCCTAGATGATGATCTGCTTAACCCATTATCGACCAAGAACTACAAATTTTTAACTTATGATCAAGCCTCATTCTCATGACGAAAAGAGAGAAATTTACAAACGAAAACCATGTTTTCTTGTAGTTTTGGGTATGCTCTTCAAGAATCCGTGGTCAGAATGGACTTTGGTCCAGTAGAAAATTCAATATGGCGCCAAATTTGAAGAAAGGTACCAAAAAATCGGACATTTTTTTTCATAATTTTTTTTCGAGCCAAAATAGTATTGGGACTCGATCCTAACTATGATCAACGGTGATCGGAATAGTTGAACTGCAAGAAAAAACTTGTCTCACCGATCTTGAATAGCCATACTCCTCGCAAAATGGCGGATCCATACCCTTCGCAAAATGGCGCATGCAATATGGCGGACATGAAATTTGGAAAACTACGATTTTCGCACAACTTTGGACCCTCGGGTTTTCAGGGTCGCTGATTATGAATTTGACATCGAATTTTTTTAAATTCAAAACGGCGGACCCAATATGGCGGACATGAAGTTTTGGAAACTATAAGATTTTCGCACAATTCTGCACTCGGGGGTTTTCGGAGTCGCTGATTATGAATTTGACATCCAAATTTTGAAATTCAAAATGGCGGACCCAACATGGCAAACATGAAATTTTTGAAACTATAAGATTTTCGCACAACTCTGCACTCGGGGGGTTTCGGGGCAGCTGATTATGAATTTGACATCGAGTTATTGAAATTCAAAATGGCGGACCCAATATGGCGGACATGAAATTTTGGAAACTATCAGATTTTCACACAACTCTGTACTCGGGAGTTTTTTGGGTCGCTGATTATGGATTTGACATCGAATTTTTTAAATTCAGAATAGCGGATCCAATATGGCATCCACCGCGTACTCCACATAGACAGGAACAGAAAGGTTTTGGGTTTTCATTTGTTCTGCATCAGAACAAATGAATAGATAGATCCCCAGGCAACGTCGGGTCGTTTGTATCGGATCTTTATTTGTTTCATGCACTATATTCAGATCGAGTTGTAAAAGACACTGTCAACATTCCATTGTAAATTGATTGGAGGAGTTTGAATACCAAGTTCCTGGAAGATTCAGTTAATTATTTTTACTACCATCGTCATGTCGCAAACAAAACGCAAAAGAAGTTCTGTTCCTACCTATGTGGAGTACGCGTTAGATGCCATATTAGATCCGCTATATGAAATTCTGAAAATCAAATTTGAAATTAGTAATCAGCGACCCCGAAAACCCCCGAGTAAAGAGTTGTGCGAAAATCTGATCGTTTCCAAAATTTCATGTCCGCCATATCGGGTCCGCCGTTTTGAATTTCAACAATTCGATGTCAAATTCAGAATCAGCGACCCCGAAAACTCCTGAGTACAGAGTTGTGCGAAGATCGCAGAGTTTACCAAATTTCATGTCAGCCATATTGGGTCCGATATTTTGAATATGTAAAAATTCGGTGTCAACTTCATAATCAGCGACCTCAAAAACCCCCGAGTACAGAGTTGTTCAAAAATCGTAGTTTCCAAAACTTCATGTCCGCCATATTTGGTCCGCCATTTTAAATTTCAAAAATTCGATGTCAAATTCATAATCAACGACCCCGAAAACCCCCGAGTACAGAGTTGTGCGAAAATCGTAAAGTTTTCAAAATTTCGTGTCCGACATATTGCATACGCCATTTTGCGAAGGGTATGGATCCGCCATTTTGTGAAGAGTATGGCTTTTTGAGATCGGTGAGGCAAGTTTTTTCTTGCAGTTCAACTATTCCGATAACCATATTGGATTTCCTACTGGACCATACTCCATTCTGACCACGGATTCATGAAGAGCATACCCAAAACTACAAGGAAACATGGTTTTCGTTTGGAAATTTCTCTTTTTCAGTCATGAGAATGATGCTTGAACATAAGTTAAAAAATTGTAGTTCTTGGTCGTTAATGGGTTAATGCGTAGAGAAGATCAAGATGATCAACTGGTATGCAAAAGGTGCGCTGCTACCTTTTTCAGTGACATCTTAAACCGCTTCAAACCTTCTAACTCGGTATCTTCGGAATCAGCTCACTATAAAGTAAACAAATCAGGGACGCCCTCAGTCACTCTTGGATTCGAAGTACAAGCAGCTAGTTGCAACGCGATTGCCAGGAGACAGGAAGCTGAACTCGCTAAGATAGCAGCTAGGATGGAATCGTTCGAGACGAAGCAAGCAGCCTCTAATAACACATTTAATGCCTCCATTAAGGAGATGCAGCAGGACAGTATGAAAAATATGGCACCTACTACCACATCGAGTAGACTACCTTTATTTTAGCACTACGATTGAGATCCATGGCCTACCGGTCAAACCATATTAGGACTTGACTGCTACAGCGTGTCAAAAAGCCACAACTCTAGAGGTGCCACTCAGAAAATAAAGAATAACATCGATTTATAGGCTCAGATCCTATAAAAAAAAATGCACCCTTCTTCTCGCTGCCTTCAATAGTAGTAGTGAAAATTAATCTACAAGCTACCTGTGCTCAGTTAATTTAGCAGTACAAAACGAAGAGTGGCTTCTTGATTAAAAAAATCGGTTGGAGTGAGGAGCAACCCCTTTACATCTGAGAATAACTTTTGAAAGACAACCGGCAGATTTATAATGCTGCTCTTGTCCTGAGAAGAATTAAGAAATTAAGTACCGATGGATTGCTGGGGGCACAATATTTTACAGGAAAGAGGATGAAGCGAACAGAATCTTTTCATGGCCATCTCAGCGACCTTGATGACTTTCAACTACGACAACTGAGGAAGTAAGTACAATAACAGAAATTCTTGAGTGATACGTTTTACACCACCTATCCTTTTGTCTATCCTGTTCCCTAAGCTTCATCCATATGTTATATATATATATATATATATATATATATATATATATATATATATTGCTATTTCTGAAGGCATTATTTTTATTAACGTGCATACATTATGCACGGTATAGTCATGCGGCTCACTTTTCATTATAGAAATTTTTTTATTATTTATAATTTATCATTCATTATTCATTACTCATTATTCATTGTTCAATATTTATTATTTAATATTCATTACTCATTATTTATTATTTACTTACTACTTACTACTCACTACTTACCACTTACCACTTACTACTTACTACTTACTACTTACTACTTACTACTTACTACTTACTACTGACTACTTACTACTTACTACTTACTACTTACTACTTACTACTTACTACCTACCACCTACCACCTACCACCTACCACCTACCACCTACCACCTACCACCTACCACATACCACCTACCACCTACCACCTACCACCTACCACCTACCACCTACCACATACCACCTACCACCTACCACCTACCACCTACCACTTACCACTTACCACTTACCACTTACCACTTACTACTTACCACTTACTACTTGCTACTTACTACTTACTACTTACAACTTACTACTTGCTACTCACTACTTACTACTTACTACCTAATTACTACCTTATTCCCGGTCCTTGAAAAGTTCGCCAAATACCATTTTCTATTCTCCAAATACGGGGTTTAAATCTAACATCAAAATCGAACAATTCTGCAAAATCTGGACCGAATAAAACTTCGCAATCAAACGTAGGTGCGAACTGGATTTGAAAAAATTTGCTTAACCCTGAAAACTTGGGAGGTAAAATCGCTTGTCTGGCTGTTTCCTCGATCACCCAGTTAGGGTACGTGATGCCCGGACATGATTGATCTGCTAATTTCTCAAGCAAACTCGAAAATTTCCCAGAGCCGGCTTTTCTAAGTAGGTGCAGCACGAGCTTGGATCAAAGAGTCCGTGTAGTGACCGACCATCGACACTAACAGTAATGAACATGCGCCGCCCATCTAACGAAATCTGAGGGGCCTTAACAACGAAAGGGGGAAGTGATCGGACTCTAGAGTCACTTACCTCTTTACGTTTCCCGAACGGGGTCCCAAACATCCGCTACAGTTCGTATAAATTTGTCCGGGTTGGCCACAGCTGCGGCAGAAAACCTTTTCAGGTTTGGGGCAGGCACGATAAAGGTGTCCTTGCTCTTTGCAATTCCAATAGCAGCTTCGCTCCCCTCTTGAAGTACCACCAGCGGTAGTGCACACTAAGGGTGTTGGCGCTTGAGGATTTGCACTTCACGCATTTGGGGCCACCGCAGCAGTCGACAAATTGAACGCTTTAACAGCGTGGGTACCCACTGCAGGATAACAAAAATTAGCGGGCATCATTTGTGCCTGAGAAATGCCGGGGTAAAAGCCGTAATTGTAGTAAGGCGGATAAGCGCCAAAAGTAGGTGGTGTATCAAACACATGTGGTACTGTGGAAGTATGTACATCTGGAGGGCTTAGTACAGAACACGTGTTTTCTGATGTACTGTTCGGATTAGGGTTATTCGGTGAGTGAACTGCTCGGTCTTCACTTTTACTATCGTTGGGTTTTTCGCGGCCTCTACCGCTTCGCCTTTTATTATTGTTTTTATTAAGCCCGTTTACTCCATTGTTTGGTTTGTCCGAGCTTGTAGGCTCATTTTTGGTGGCAGCTACCCCTTCTGACCTTCCGGCATTATTACCGTAGGCGAATTCGGGTAAAACACTATCATGCGTAGGTGGAGGGGGTACGTACGCTTTACTTATCAGTTTAGATGCTTCAAACCTTTCGCCAGCATCTTCCGATTCCTAAAAAGTACGATACTCCGTTCAAGGAAGGACCTCTAAATACTTAGGGCGAAAATTACTTATTGCCATCTGCAATTGCTCCCTTTCCGACATCGGAGGATCGTTATGTTGAAAAATCAGGCGAATGTTCATTAGATAGTCTGCTATAGGTTCGTTTTGACCCTGCGTCCTTTTACACCCTTCGTCCCTGACTTGCATCTGAAAATTCATCCCCCTATACCTACGCCTGAATGCGATGGTAAATTGCCGCCATGTATCCCACTTTTCCCGGTTGAACCTATACCAATGTCGGGCAGACGGTTTTAATATAAACGGGAGTGCTCTGAAAAGATCCCCGTCTAATAACGAACTGCCCTTCCTACATTCCTCGATCTGGGTCAAGAATTCCTCCGCACTGCTATCGCGCTTTCCGTTGTAGCTGATATTCCATTTCCGCACAATTGAATGAACGTCAACCCTACTTTTCTTATCTATACCTGTCGGCCATCCGCTTACTGGGTAAGGAGAGGACATCTGGATTCCTGTGCAGTCTTCCAGATGTCTGTAGGGAATATTATTCATGCAAAAGGGATCATCATTTGGCACAAAAGAATCAAAGAATGGATTAGTATTTGGTAAAGTGGTTGTGACATAACTCGCATTCGAATGATTTTCCTCCTCTTGAGGTCTCAAAAAGTTTGGGAAATTCACCGAAGGCATGTCCTTCCCAAGGCCGCTTGTTGAAGCGCGATCAGCTGTGAACGGAGTCATCTTTACTCCTGTTGAATGGATGACTTCCGGAAAGGCTGTAGGGATCATAGTCGAATGACTCGCTGGTGTGTACAAGGGTGCAGTTTGTGTAAGCCGAGAGAACGTAACTACGTTCGTCAAGCTACGTGCGATAGTTACGCTGATAAAATTCGTTGTTGATGTGAATAAGTGTACCGTAACCGCAAACGTGGTGTACTCCGTTGAGAAGCCCGTTGCTGGACGCGCGACGTCGTCATAGGGGCGCTGAGAGTCGTTCGTTTGACTACATTTGTAGCGTTACGTGAAACATGAAGCCGTTCGATCTCGGCTGTCAAGTCTCGTTCTCCACTCTCTTCCCACGACTGATGCCTGTGACGGCAATGTTGGTGGAACCTAATGAGTCGCCACCTCATCGCCATGTCATCTCCAACAGTGGATAGGCTGAGATACCCCAAGTCTGTGGTTTTCGCCCACAGTCTATCTACTTTAAAGGTATAAATCTCCATTTTGAAATTTTGTAAGCTAATACTCCCTACTCTAGTCCTGAAATCGCGAAAATCCTACAGAAATCTCACCGAAATCGCGAGAATCTCACGAAAATTCTTAAATTTAAAGAAGTCCGAACAATTCCGTAGATCCAGACCGAACTCCGACTATGCTTACGAAATTCCAAAAAAAAAATTCAAAACGATACCGAAATTCTGTTAAATTCGAAAAAGTCCTAGTAAAATCAGAAACTTACAGCAATTACTAAAAATTTCGTACTAAGAACCCGAATTATTCCCGAAATAAGGTCCTCGAACAATCTTAGATTCACAAGAAGAAATCCCAAACTCACTCCCGAAATCCCGAATATTCCGTACGAATAGCTGAAAATTACGTAAAGTATTCCTAACCAAAATGTCACACATAAGTAGAGTAGATTATCACATGATCGAAAAAAATTGCATACACAATTAAAATAAAAAAAGAATAATAAAAATGCAACGAAGTCAATGGCATGAAAAAATAAAAATGGCAGGTTTAATCATGGTTGGGTCGTTTAAGTTCGAGTTTCTAAACTAAAAAAAGATTTTAATTTCCTGCCAAAAATGTTGTCCCATCTGTAGCACTTTTGTGGCTGGGAGCATCGCTACAAAATTTAAATTACGAATTTAAATTACGAATCCCTTATAAAAAAAAGTCCCCAGCTCAGGGAGAGGGATTTTGTGGGGTCGAGAAAAGCAATCCAGTTTTATAGTTTGTAAAATGTAGAAAGACTATTGGTTTAATTAAAAGTTAAGGATATTATTAGTAGACAAGGTTGAACGCGTGAATTTACAGGAAAAGGGGTTGAAACCCAAACCATGAGTAACATGTCAAAATTGTTCAGCTTGTACAGCTTAATTTAAATACACGAAAATTTTCTTAATCTACCGATATTTTTAGACCCATTTTACCATCTAGCCTTACTAATGGTGGCTAACATTTAACCCAGAATTTAGGCTCTCACTACTCATACTATAAAAAGAAACTCACTCGAAACATCCTAATCTCAAGAAAAAAATAATCTGCCCGCTGCGCAGGCACATTCTCATCGCGCGCTACGCGCTCGGCTCGCTTCGCTCACTAGTTTGAGCGCGCCTGGGGCGCGCAACTGTTGGTTCTCGCGCTTCGCGCTCGACAATGCATTTACCTTGTGCTACGCGCCCGTTTTTTGTATTTCCCCCACATTTGTGCACAGACCTTTTAAAATTAAAGGTCAAAGCGTCGACAACTGTAATTTGGTGATTATGAATTCTCTTTTGTTAAAGCTCCTTCGGCTTTAACGAACACATTCTCATCACGTATCTCGTGCTTCGCACTCGATTTTGTCATTTTGTCACTTGAAGAGTATACCAAAGCCCAATCAAAAAAAAGGGGGTGGGGTCAAATTTTACACAAATCTAATACCTTCTCTGATGAGAATGTAAAAAACTGAATTTCTCACCAAATAGTGCATTTTTCAGATAATTTGTTGAAATTTTGACCAAAAAAGA
Organism: Andricus coriarius; assembly: GCA_932066315.1. Classification (NCBI taxonomy): domain Eukaryota; kingdom Metazoa; phylum Arthropoda; class Insecta; order Hymenoptera; family Cynipidae; genus Andricus; species Andricus coriarius. The sequence goes on along the minus strand of CAKNWT010324929.1, from coordinate 2,741 downwards.
TAGTTTTTTAACCAAATATTTGTATTTTCAACAAAATAGTGAAATTTTCATTAAAGATTAAAAAAAAAGAGTTCCTTAAGATAGCGGAAAGTAGTTAATCAACTGTCTCTAATCTCTTAAGTTAATTTGCCGTCCTAAAGGTAATCTTTAAATTATATCAATATTCTCAAGTGTAAAAAAAGGCTTAAGAATTTTATTTATATATATACATAATTATTTTTTACGTTATTTTTTACGATCTTGTCTCTTGAGTGGTTTTTTCCAAAAAGTGAATTTTGTATTTTCAATGCTATTTTTTACGAATAAAACAAAAACTACACATCCTATCAAAAAGTGATTCATAACGAATTTGTAGATGTTTTTTATATGCAAAATTTTCGTTCCTGTATCATTTTCCATATCTTGCACAGTTTGACCGCGAAATGGAATGTTTGATTTTTCATTATTTTTTTGTGCTATCAAAATTTGAATTTTTGATTTTTCATAAAATTTAGAAAGTTGTAATGACAATATTGCAGGGTATTCAAAAAGCAACGATTTTCACATCCGGGCTTTTTTTCATATCGTGCGTTTCTTGGCCCAAAATGTTAATTTTCATTTATTTTTTTGGAATTTTGTAAATGCTATAACTTCGGTAATTTTTTTTCTATCAACAAAAGTCATGAGAATATTTTGTTTGCATTTTTGACTACTATGAATATCCGTCCATAGAATTTTTAAATATTGAAAAAAAGTGTTCTCAAAAATTTTCAAAATGTGCTCACATTTTGAGTTTGTATCAAAAATGGCTGGCTAACGAACTCGACCTTCATTTTAGGACAATTAAAGAGTATAGCAAAGCTCAATCCAATCTGTCAATTCTTTCGAAAGTTATCGTGCTAACAAACTAAAAATCTACATACCCACATACATACATACATGCATACATACCCACAAACAGACAGACACATTCGTAAAAACCTGGTTTTTGGATTCAGGGGGTCTCAAAACGTGGACATTTGACAAAAACGGGGGGGGGGGGGCGCACAAATTTTACACAAATCTAATACCTTCACTGATGATAATGTAATAACAAACTCAGAGTAAAGGAAAGTGGCAACGCCTACCTCAGTCCTTGAATCACAGAGTCCTTTTTAACGCCAGTCCGGCCGAAAGTGGAGTCTTCCAAAGTAATCCTAACAGCGATAAGACTCTACACACAATTTCTGCAACTTGTCGGTGGTCAATACGAAACTGAGCTCCCCTGCGTCGCGTCCTCTGCCTCGCCAGTTCCCACTCGCTCGCGCCACGATTCTCGGCCCACTCGGTGCTACCCTCCTAAGCTGGAATTTTGGGACTCAGGTAGATGAAATTCGGACCGTTCCGGTATGTGGAACGCCGGCCGGTGTAAGATGGCTGCCTCCGTGTGTTGACAAGTGTCGAGTCTGGCATGAGCTGTTAGTTACTTTAATAATCCTTGAGACTTGGATTAATTTTTCAGTCTATCCTGATATCCGGATGGGCCACATAATCGTCTATAGTGTGACATGGCAGTAAGTGAGTGTGATCAGCTTGGCCCAGTTAGGTGGTGCGCGTGGCATAGTGCGTGGTGTGGGTGGTTGGAGTTGATGGCAGTGTTTTTCCCTGCTGGATTTTTTTCGATAAAGTGGACTCTGCGATTCCAAAGATCGTTGTAGGACGTAAGATCTTCTTTACCCTATAGCTTCAGGTACCTAATCTAAACCACTTGGTAATAACAAGTTACATGAAGTTTAGTTGCAAAATTCTAACCTAAATAGCTCGTTTTATATCTGTTCTCCTAAATGAAAAATAAGAAAATAAAGTTCGCTCTCTAATCACACCTTAGATTATAATAAGATCTTATCTCTAAATTTATATTCTAGTTTGAGCTTGTGCCGGTCATGGGAATAGTCATGGTCTAATGTGCAATTCTTTAAATTCTGACAAGCTGGGGAAGGATCCATAACGGGTGGTTAGCCACCACGTTACAATTTATTATATATTATTAACTATTTACAATTTACTATTTACTACTTGCTATTTACTATTTACTATTTACTATTTACTGTTTACTATTTACTATTTACTATTTAATATTCACATTTACTATTTACCATTTACCATTTACTATTTACTATTTACTATTTACTAGTTACTAGTTACTAGTTACTAGTTACTAGTTACTAGTTACTATTCACTATTCACCATTCACCGTTCACCAATCACCATTCACCATTTACCATTCTCCAATTACGATTTATTATTTACCATTTACCATTTCCCATTTACCATTTACCATGTACAATGTACCATGTACCATTTTCCATGTACCATTTACCATTTACTATTTACCATTTACCATCTACCATCTACCATCAACCATCTACTATCTGCCATCCGCGGCGGATTACAACAGGATAAAAAGAGAACATAGGAGGATGCTGGAAGGGAAAAAGCAAAAGGGAAAGGAGAAATACAAGGAAGAAGTAGAAAAAGCCACCAAAGAAGGTAGGGTTTTTGGGGTGTGATAAATAGAGAAAGAGGAGGAAGGAAGGGCGTGAATGAAGAAACAGAAATGGATGAATGGACGGAATACTTCAATGGTCTATTAGGGGAAGAACAAAATAGGATCGAAGGGGAAAATAGAAGGTTAATCCAGGAAGAAATGGAGGAGGGAGAAGAAATAACAAAAGAAGAAGTGGATGAGGCAATAGATAGACTAAAAAGAAACAAGGCTACAG
>CAKNWT010324926.1:8226-18780 GCA_932066315.1 Andricus coriarius | reverse complement strand
CAAAGAAGATACCAATTTTTGAACAATTTTATGTTGTGTTGAAAGTGCAAATTAAAAAACTTTGCATTCATGATAATTTTGGAAAAGAATATTTTATTAATCTCATCATTAATCTTAATATTACGTGTAACTCCTAATAAGCACTCATGGCGAATTTTTGGAATCCCATAGGAGGGTCTTAAACTTGTACCATATAGATAATAATTATTGATCATTCTTATTCCCTGGAGTATCTAATGATCATTTTCTTGGTTTTCAACCAAGACTAGGGGATGAGAATAAAAATACCATACTCGTGTTACAAAAAAATAGTAGCCCTCTGTTTCTTCTTGCAGGATTAAGTTCGCAGTTCGATTGTTTACCTAATGGCGAGCCTATTCCTGGTGTTCCTCGTGGCGTACATTCTTCTTTTTCTTCTTCTTCTGATAACAGACAGCATTCTCCTGACAAGTCTCCCCCTCCTGTCAGGTACAGATCCAGGTCCCCTGCCAGGTCAATGGCTCCTCCTATATTGCTGCCGTCTCCTGACGGACATGGTTGTGGACTTGAACACCTTAGATGTATTCGACTTACTTCCCTTACGAATCCGCCCTGGGTATTCGAACTTCGAAGATACACTTTTCCTGAAGATAAAGGAGTTAGAATAGGAATAGGATATAATGCCTATGTGCCTCTTCCAACCCAAGAACGAATCATTTTATCAACATCCTATGGTGACGCCTTTGCATTATTGGAGACTTATGACATTCTTGCTGGAATCTATAAATATGATCCTCGTACCCGCTCTAGAAAACGGGCAAAAATAAACATGGAAAGCGGCACGGCGACCCTATTAACTCCAGAAGAAATTGATAGAACTCCAGTAGGTCCTAATCGCTTAATTAAGCGGTTTTTTCGAGTAGAGTTTGTTTCTCACGTGTAAATCGCAATCCACCACACGAATAATTAATTTAAAAAATGCAAAACTGAAATATAATATTGTTCACGATCTAAAGTTGGATCAAAATATTAACTGTAACTTCTAGTAAGAAATAATAACGTGATTTTTAATTTGTTTCTTGGAGTTTCTATTTGACGCCTTAATAAATACTCCCTTGCATGGTGAAAGAAAGACAAGGTATCGGAATGCGCGGGTTTTCTGTCAGCCAATATGTAAATGGTTAACAGATCTGATATTTTTCACATATTAAGCATTAAGAAGTGGTTTTGCAGTGCGTGCTCAATTCTAGCGTTGAACGAAATGGCTCGACAAGAAAGAAAAATTTCTTATACGTTAGAGACAACGGAGACTGCTACCGATGACGTCATCAGGCCAGAGTCGCCCGCAGCAACTCTGGAGCCCGGGGTCAATGAGGCCATAATAAAATCGGTAACGGAAGTTCAAGAGGCTCCACTTAAGCATATGACTGCTCTATTTGAAAAGTTTCAAATTAAATTAGATTCCTCAAGAAACAGCATGAAACGACTGTTGCAACTAATGTGGCGGAAATACAAGAGCTTTAGAAAGTCACAAAGAAACTTTCAATTCACGAAAATCAATTTACTTCCCAGGTGACGCACTTGGAGCGCAAGAGCAGTTTTATGGAGCAGGCTTCTCTAGCCAATGTTGTAGAAATTCATGGTTTGCCTTTTAAACAGGACCTTCCAGCTGTCATCAATCAAATTGCAACCGCTTTGGAGATTCCTTACTCCAAAGAGGGTCTCATTTCTACTTTTAGAACACGGCCCTATGGAATCAATGCTTCAAGTCAGTCCCGATCTCCGATTATAATTGCGAAATTCAGTCAGAAAGAGACTTGTTTTCGTTTTATTGAGAAACGAAAGAAAAAGCGAGATTTCCTAATAAAGAATGTTGGCTGGTCTGGTGGGGAGGAAAGCATCCTTTACATCAGAGAAACTTTAACAAAATACAATGGTCTGATATATAAGGAGGCATTAAATTTGAAAAGAGCTAAGCAAATCAAGTTTCTATGGATTTCTGGTGGCAAGCTCTTCTGCCGCAAGGAGGAAGGATCGCAGAGAATTATACTTTCTCATCTTCACGATCTTCATGAATTTCGCTAGCAATCACTCTATGGACGTAGTCTCATCTTTAAGAATAATATCGTCATTCTAAGTAAATATCCTGTTTAAAGAACTTTATTTTAGTTTCTTATTGCTCTTTTTCTGATTCTACCTTTTTCTATGTATTCCTACCTGTATGTATTTTGTTCGGCATATTGTGGTTGGTGGTAAATCTGATTGCTAGATGGAGGTATTTATTACAACTTATTATTAGGTGATGCGGTATGGCTTCTCGCACCATATGTACTAAAGAACTTCGGTTTATATATGTCCCCTTTCGAGTAGTCTGCCTTGTTTTGGTTATTAATTTTTATGTAACTCTATATTTTACTATGAGCTTCGTCTTCTGGAAAGTAAAAAAATATATCGGGATTTGAACTGTTCATTCATCTCATGGACAAGTTAAGCTTTTGTCTGAAACTTGGCTTAAACCTGACATCCCTCCGAGTGCAATGTTTTTGGAAGGTTACATGCTCTTTCGCAGGGACAGAGAGGAGAGGAGGGGGGGGGACGTAGTCTGCCTTTATATACATCAAAGTCTTAAGACTTCAGTAGTAAGAAAGAGTCTATAGGCTAATTATCATGTCGCTGACTTTCTCTTCGTTGAGGTTTATTTCGGGGGGATTGTTTGCTAATTTGGGTTATCTATAAACCTCCTAACGCTAACTATAGTAAAGAACTTGAATCGGAAATATTTACACTAACTCCAAATTATAATAGTATAATACTTACTGGAGATTTAAACACTAATTTAAATCCGAATGCTAATCTAACTAAACATTTGAAATATGTTATTTACTCCGCGGGACTTTCTACAGTGCCACATGATTCCACTCATCGCTCTAATTTTAATAGTACACGCATAGATTTAATTATTGTAGCTGAGCCCGATAAAGTACTATCCTATTCACAGCATGCAATTTCGTTCTTATCTAATCATGATCTTATCAGCATTGAGTACCAAATGTTCAGTAATGTTCCACCTAAACCTACTCCTACACTGACTCGAAATCTTACACGAATCAAAGAACAAGAGTTTCAGGATCATTTCATGTAATATGATTAGGCGAACTTATCCTCAGTTCGTGACGTGAATACAAACGTAAATGGTCTAATTACTATTTTGACTGATGCATTTAATGAATTCGCGCCTTTATACGTACCACGGTCTCGAAGGTAAACGGCCCCATGGATAACGGCAGAAATCAGAGAATTTATGAGAAAAAGGGACACGAAACGTAGATTAGCAAAAATAACCAGGAATACTTAAACGCAATCAGAAATAAAAACAAAAAAAGAAAACATTTTTCATCTTCTCAGGCGCCTACGTTTAATTCAACCCAAACAGGAATTTCTTGATCGAAATTTCTCTGCTAGTCACTTCCTTACTTCATTTATGTTAAAACCTATTGCGACACAACTTTCCAATTGCCTCCTCCAATTTACCTTTGCAAACTTTTGATGAATCTGATTTCTTTTTTTCTGACATAACTCCTGAGACTTTCCTCAAGAAAGTAGCAGAACTTAATTCTAATGCAATCGGTATAGATGGAATCTCAATAAGAATTATCCGGTTAGCTCTCCCAGTTATCTTCCCAATATTATTGGAGATTTATAATGCATCTTTACAATGTAATATTTTTCGAGATATATGAAAAAAGGCACTAATTCAACCGATTCCTAAAATTACCAGTCCTACTTCCACTAAAGACTTCCGGCCAATTTCGATCCTTCATGCGTTATCAAAGCCACTTGAACGAATTGTGCAATTCAGCAATAAAGTGGTTTGCCTCCTATTTAAGTAATCGTTCACATAGTGTGAAGACTAGTAATGCTGATATGTCTGAATGGGTGGAAGTTAAGAGTGGGGTTGCGCAAGGCTCCACACTTGCACCTACGCTTTTTAACTTGTATACCTCTGATCTTGGAAGTGATATAAAATATTGTAAGTATCTTAAATACACTGATTATTTCAAATTGTACCTTTCCGTACCTGTTGCAGATTTGAATATACTTCACAGTCAGATTCAAGAAGACATAGATCGGGTCGTGCTTTGGGCTAAGCATAATGGCCTCGCTTTAAATCCAGATAAAACTAAGGCTATTATTATTGGGCCTTCGGGTTCTCCCTCTGTAAATGCACTCGCTGCCCTCCCTCCTTTGCGGGTTGGTAATGTTACTATTGTTTTTCAAGACTCGCTCAAGGATTTAAGATACTTGCTTCTTACCTACCTCAACTAGAATTTTCCGAGTTAAGAGTTTGATTCACCCATTCTTTGATTACGGATGTACTGCTTACGACGATATAACAGATGAACTGAATGAGAAGCTAGAACGGGCCCTAAATGCATGTATCCGTTTTATATACTTGTTCTCGGGAGAACCCTGCGATGAGGTTGCAGGTACGAAATTACGAGCATGATCTACTTTGTAGTTCGTCTTTTACCGCTTTTATCCTCACACAGCGGCAGCGAGCGTTGAAGGTGACAACAGTCGCCTATGGATGCTATCATAGAACTACTTTTATGCTGGCCCACCTTTCACCTACAGGTACTCATGACCTGATACTACGCTACTAAACATGGTTGTGAAACGTAGCAAGGGCTTGGTAGATTCGCTGGTGTCATTCGTTATTTCGGAACTATATATATATATTGAAAATGTGATTATTACAGTCATTTGCCGCGTACGCACGATGGCCATAAAAGGCGATTTTAGCCGCTATCATTATTCACGCCCAGGAAACTCAGGACGATACGGCATGTGTTCAGCAATATTGCCTTTTGAATCGGATGTAGCGAATTTCGAGCTTCTAATTCTTCCAAGGTTTTTACGCACCTCGCTTGAATGTTCGCAGTAAAGGAGATCACGGCCGGGTGGATGGTGAGCTTGTTCACCTTCCACACGCTCACGATCTCCTGCTTCAGCTCTGAATATTTCTTGATCTTCTCCGTGTATCGGAGCCTAATTTTATTGTTCAGGTGTCCCGGTAAAGGTGATAATGTTCGTTTTCTAGTACTTGAACTAGGTTAGATTTGTGTTAAGGCTCAAATCTTTCTAGTAAGACAGTATTCAGAGCAATTTGTGGGTGCATGATTCCAGCAACATCATTATGTCTGCGCGTGTATTCTTGCGAGGCAAGCATGGTATAGCCATCCATGATGTGCTCAATGTTCTGAATGCGATCTCCACTAAGGCGGCTTCTTGATTAGCCTGTCCTGAATGTTAATGACAAATCCTTCCGTCTACTGAAAGAGTTCTCCCCGCCCTAATTTGAGGTTTGAAGCTTCTGTATCTAAGCAAGAAAAATCTAATGTTTCAGGGTGAGGTTAGTGCAGCTGCTTACCCCGCCATTAAGCAGCTAGCTGTTCGGCGTTGATTTGACCGGTGTTTTGAAAATCAGCAGCTGCAAGTTTTCTATTCGCGCAGTCATGTAATCTGAGAGTCAAACAGTCGACGAGCATTCATAAGCCCTCTGTTACCAAGCTTGCGTGATAGAACTAGTCTTTCTAAAGCTGTCCTCTTATGGTGCAGTCGGTGCTCAAACATTTTCACACAGAAGGGGAAACACTACACAGTTTTTTAAACATAATTGTACAAGCACAAACAGTATTATCCCAAGAAACACACTGTTGTGTTCAATACTTTTATTCGCTCTAACACCTGCTAATTCTTCACTTAGAGGAGCCATTCTTCTTTTACGTAAATAACAATTTATCCATCCATGTAAATCACATTCATAGCACAGAGGTCAATAATGCAAAATCTCATCATAGGCGGCTGTCACTTTAATACGCGTGCCACACTAGCGCTATACTATTCTCCATACCTGATTTATTTGACCGGTATGAACTGAGCACCACTAAAAAAAAGGGTAGAGCGATAATTTTTGAAAAAAAAATATCAAAAATGCATCTAATGTATCTGAAACTGGAAAAACTATGCACATATCGTTGAAGTACGGAATTTGCTACGCTTTTTATCTCAAAAAATATTGTATATCAATTCAATTATTTACACTTTCAGTTGATGTAAGTTTGAATGGCAGTTAATTAAGTTTAATTTACTTACTACCCCAAACAGTCTTACAAACTGCACTGAAACCAATTTCTTGGAGAATTATCCCCAAAATTGTGTTGACGCTAAGTTTCACACATTTTGTGGAATTTTCCCCAAAGTTTAGTAGGGGAAATTCGCCAAACATTCGTGTGGAACATTAACCAAAATTTGTGAATTTTCTTTAAGATTTGATGGGGAAAATCCCCCATACCAACTGGTTAATAATTTTATGAAGTAAATGTAATTTAGGAATTATATGCCTTCTCTACAATTTGATCAAGGCGCAGCCTATTAGTTTAGTAAAGATTCATACATACTTTTCTTTAAGATGAGAAAGAGAAAAATTGTCGAATTTAGAAAGCAATAAAATGTCGAAATGTCAAAATTTAAGTTTCTCAAACTTAATAATAATAATTTTAAGCCCGTGGACTCAAAAATATAATTCTTTTAAAAAATGCATTTAAAACTTTATAATTTGAAATCGGAATTGTAGAAATTTTGTATATTTAAATGTGTCAGTTTGGGAAACAATAAGCTGTTCTTCTGCAGTAAAATATTGTTAAATTGTAATTATATTTACGCAGTGGCGTATCTAGGAAAACTGACGCCTATGGCATCTACTGAAATTGCGCCCCGTCTGTGAGTGACAACTGATTCTCAAGTCTTTTGATTCATTCTTGAGAAGTGTACGCATATGTGCATGTATTCATGCTCACGTGTATTGTACTAGCATTTGTCACTTACTTTTATTATAAATTGCGTAATTATCTCAGTTTCTCGTGACGATTTTCATCCAAGCTCAACTGTCATACTTGCATATAAATTCGGATTTTAATTTTAGCAATTTCTATTTATGCGTTCCAAGAATTGCGTGTTGTACTAAGGGTTGCTATTTTATTTTATTTTCAGTTGTACATAACGATTTGACTCATTCAATATTTTGTCAAAGATACAATATTCTCAGTTGTTTGCATTCGTGTCTAACAGGTATACCGTCGTAAAGTTCAAACGTGGTCTTTCATAGTACCCTTCAACTTGTCTCGAGACGATTTTAATTTGTTCTTGTTTGGTGCTGATGTTTTTGCTATAAGTTCGCGAAAAGAGTAGCTGGCAAAAGGAAAGTAGTTCAAACTATAAACAAAGCAATTGGTTTTTTCTGCCGCTCTAGACAAACAAATCGCCATCAATGACGTCCTGCGTGGACGCTGTTGTGTTCTTATTCACAAACGCAGGAAGTTGAATGATGAAACCAAGGCTCCTGATATAGGCTCTGCGAGAATCAGAATCGGATACCGAAGATCCGATGTCTTATGCGGATTTAAGGTGTAAAACAGTGGACAACGAAGAATATGTTCATATGCGAATCGCATGAACGGTTTCGAGATACGTAAGAAAAAAAAGTATTGCAGAAGGTAACCGGTGTTGTTCCGAATGTGTAATCAAGAAGCGTTTTTTCGATATCTTGATTTTTCGCAAACGTACTCGAACTACACACACCTTAAGGTTTCGGAGTTTTCAGTTCTATTAGAAGGTCTAAGGGTTGAATGTGACATCACAATTCTTGGCAGAATCGGCTATTTTCCTCTATCTGAAAAAGAATTGCATTTATTCATTAGTTTAACCGGGGATCATGTCATTGAGTTACGAGAAATTATGACATCAATCCGAGACAGACAGACTCGCATCGTCGCACAAGCTTCTAGTAGTCTTTTTGCTCAAACGATGAACAGGATCCAGGGAACTCAAACAAAATGATTACATCTATTTTGTAACTTGAACAAAAACAGCTCATTTCAGAATATACCGCATGCATGATAAAGTCTTTTAAGAAAGATGCACTACTGCTAATGCTGATTGTTGATGGTACATATGCTTGTCATCAGAAAAGTAGCAACAGCGAGTACCAAAGAAAGTCGTTTTCAGGACAAAAGAAGACCCCACTTTGTAAACCTTTCATGATTCGTACATCTACTGGTTATGTAGTCGAAATGCTTAGGCTGTATACAGCACAACAGAATTATGCTTTATTAATGAAATCCGTAATCAATGAATCCAATGATCTGCCAATTATCACATTGATAGAAATATGAGATATCTTCGTATTCGATCACAATTAGCGAGACGTAAAATGTTTCATGGAGATCAAAGATTTCAGTATATTAAAGAGAGCCCTGAAAGGAAAACGACGACAGTTGTCAACTGCCGAATCCAACGAATCTCGATTCGTGACTAAAATCCGTTGGTCTTTGCAGAAACAATTTGGAAAAACACTCCAATCAGATCAAGAATTCTCAGAAGAAATTGTTGAATGAATGAAGCAGCAAAAACAAAATGTCGGGAACACTTTGGCAATAGAAGCCGAGGAAAACAACTGGTTCCGCTAAAATGCCAGATAAAGACTTGAAACTCTTTTTTACCGGTTCGTTTCAACTCTCTCAAGCAGTTTCTTACTTAGCATAGATAATGAATGAAAATGAATCCATGAATCTGCAATTCGTCAAAGAGTCGACTAACATCCTTTAAGTTTAGGTCCAATCAAGACAACATCTCCCGAACATTATACAAATGCTTCGTTGAATACAAGCCAAATAGTGAGGGCGTTTCTGGCATTCAGCGGTATGCCAGCAAGTGTGGTCGAAGAAATTTTGTTTGTTGTTCGCACATAGCTGCTAAAGAAATTGCAAAATACAATTTCAATCACGTTAAACCATCATACCCAGTTCTGGAATCTCAAATTTGTAGTCCGAAACGTCCTGGCGCTCAAAACGTGGGACTTGACTCTTTAGGGTGAGCCAAACATAAGGATTTATTGTCGAAGCAGTAGCGACGATGATTTTGCTGACGATCTGACTAAAGATGTAAATACTACAGTTATTTGTTTGATAAATACGACTCTTAAAGACTTTTGTAATAAGTGTGAATTTATGTATTAAGAATCTATTTTTATCTTGACGAATTAGGTTAAGATTTTGCCTTGTCAAGTTAGCTTGAGATTTTACTTTGTAAAATTAGGTCAAGTCTTCTTCTTGAATAAGGAGAGGTTTGAAAAACTGGAAGAAGCGGCCAAAATGAATAAACTCTTCTATATCTACCTTTGCGGGCAATATAATGATTAAGAATTTGAATATAAGCAGCAAGAATAAATAATTGTAAATAAGTTGTTTTAGATTAGGCTAGGTTGAAATTTAAAAGAGTATTTATTTAAGATTAGGCTACGTTCATATTTAAACAAAAATTTCAACATGCCTTATAGAAAAGCAAAAAAGGCATGACTGGATAGCAATATAGTTATATAATCCTGAAATTCTGCAACCCTTCTAAAATTGAAGCATCGTTGTGTAGCAGATACTCTACTTTCCTAAACTTATAATGCAGCAACCCGGCTCACAACTTAGTAAAGAAGGAAAGCATCGTCTTACACCGATACATCGTTGAGTAGAAAATTCTATGTACTTATTATCGGCTTTACTGCAGAAGCTATCAGGTTATCGAACCGGACATAGAAGCATCGATGGTTTCAGTTGAAAATAATGGATTCCCCCAATCTCATGCTTCATCTATATGAGACCATTAAGCCTTGGTCTGTAAATTAGAAAGGTACAACATCGTCTGGTCTAAGAATCTCTGTCAGATTCCTACTTTATCGAATGAAGGTAATATGAATTCCAATTTTATCAGCTTAATATATTCTTTGTTTCTTATTTTATTGGCGTAAGGTAATCTAGATTACTATTTTATCGACTGACAATAATCTAGATCTCATTATTATCGCCTGATGTTTATCTACATTTTTACTTCATTTACTGCATGCAGTGCCTATTTCTACTTTATCGACTGAAGGCAATCAGCATTCCTGCTTTATCGACTAAAGACAATCTGGATTCATGCTTTATTTAATCTGGATTTATACGATTGAAGTGACATAAGAGTTATCTTCAGGAAAAGGAAAATTCCAGTTTCTGTCAAGGAAGCAATAATGAGCAGTAACAAGGAAGAAGGAAAAGGTAACATCGAAGATGAACTCCAAGCGATCAACGAGAACGATGCCTAGAAACTAGTCGATCGCCCCAGAAACTAGAGAGGCGAAAACGCACATCTCATAGCTAGAGCGTTTACTTAATGAACAGGAATCGAATACTATGCAATATCAATCTTGCCAAGTGTGTGGAAAATCCAGCAAAATAATTAACACGAAAAATGACGTTCGTCGTAAGGTCCAAAATCTTATTGACTCTGGTGAGAAAAACCTTAAGAGGGGACAAAAAAGTAAACTACAGTGCAAAAAATGTTTGAAAGATGAATGAGAAGTGCTGCAGTTTCTTGGAACCGCGTTTCTGGTTTTTCGCACGTTCCCTCTTTTTTAAAACCGATTGAGGATCCATTTGCCATAGGTGCTTATTATACTAAAAGAGGTACTTCTGATGTATTTCT
>CAKNWT010324920.1:685-14816 GCA_932066315.1 Andricus coriarius | reverse complement strand
TGGTATTCGTTTTTTTAAATTTTGGAAATCTTTGGTAATGTTTTGAAATCTTTTTAAATATTCTCTAAAAAGTATTTTTCCAAAATAAAGAATCACTTTAACGATTCTCAGAAATTTTAACAATTTTTCTATTATTAGCTTGAAACTTTTAAAAATCTTTCAAAAACTTGAACATTTTATTTTCAGATCTTCAACAATCTACATTTTGTTTTCAGTCTTTTAAAATCGTTTGAAATTTTTAATTATTTTTGTTTTTTCATAAAAACATTCAATATAGTCAGAGGGTTATGAATAGAATCCCTTTGTCATTTTTCGAACATTTGTTTAAAAAGTTAAGGACAGAATTTTCACCTTTAATATCAAAGAACAATCCACAATTCAAGTTTCCCCTTTCACAAATACATTTATAGAATTAAAAATCTTTATTTGGAAATTGAGACTTACGGATTTCCAAAAAATTCAAAAAAACAAACTGAAACAGTCACTGTCATATTCACGCAGTATGGACCCAATCAGGTAATCAACAACAAGGAGTGCGAGATTTTTGAGAATTTCGTTCCATCAATTTTACTGGATGGATTCTAAAAAACAAAACAATCTGAAGAATTAAAACTATCTTTATTGGTTTAGTCGAAACCCGTTCAGTGTAGTTTGTTTTGAAACACTTTTTTCTGTACCTTTATTTGTTAGTAGGAAATGTATTCCTTCTAATAAGAAGATGGATCGTCTCAATGGACATTTTCCCTTTAGAGCCAACAGTGAACTCAGCACTGTGGATTCGATATAATCCAATAATTCGAATGGATTTCCGGATAGGTTAGTAGTAGATGGTTCTTTCTGAACAGTTTTGCTGACCTTCAGTTTACTATCGCCATAAAAGTCGAACCCTTAACGATCACACGAATTTCCACAAGCCAAGACAAACCTTTCACAACTCCTTTTTCCACTTTCCCTCTCGCCCTTTTTACTTCCCTACGCCACTTTCTTCCTTCTGACCCAGCCGGATAATCCTAGATTATCTACTGAAAGCGTTCCATCAAATCGGTTGCTTATAGTTTGAAATTAGCTGAAATCAACTCATGGGAAATTGACCTTCATCAAAGGGATGGATTCAGAAAGTCAATTGTTAACTGATGAATAAAGGGGAATTAGTTATTCATGTATAAAGCATAATTTAGAGGGGAAAAAATGGTCTATGAATTACAAATACGTCAGCTGGAACTAGGAAGGAATTACAAAAACCGGCACCAAACTGCTCAAATCTCTAGCGTCAATTACATATCGAAATATACGGTGCAGTTGCATCAACTTCAGTTAAAAGGTCCTTGCATGTGAAGTTATTTTAAAAGATTATAAAGAATTTCAAAAAATGTTAAAGAATTTTGTAGCATTTACACAAATTTCAAGGGCTTTCAAAGAATTTCACAAGATTTAAAGAATTTAAAAGGACTTTCAATTATCCCGAAGGATTAAAATACATTATGAACTATTTGAACAGTTGTCAAAGAATTTGAAGAGATATAAATACCTTCAAGGGATTTAGAAGAATCTTAGAGGATTTTCAAAGATGTCATAGTCTATTTTTAAAGATTTCTAGAGACCTTTGGAAAATAAATTGAATAAAATTAAATTTTAACATATTTTAAGGTATTTGAAGGAATTTCACAGGATTTAAAATGTTTAATTGAATCTTTATAGATTTCAAGAATTTATTGGGATTCGAAAAGTTTTTCACAGAACTTTAATGAATAAGTTAAGTTTAATTTATATTCAAATGATTGCAAATTGTTTCTACTCATTTCAATAGATTTGTACGATATCCAAAAATTTCAAGTTAATTCAAGAAATTTCAAAGAATTTTGTAGGATTTCCATGTAATTCTAAGAAATCTATAGAATTTTGTAAGATTTCTAAATAATTTTGTAGGATTTCGAAAGATTTCAGGGTAATGCAAGGAATTCCAAAGAAGTTTGAAGGATTTCCAAAGATTTCAAGGTATTTTAAAGAATTTCAAAAGATTCAAGAGATCTAATGGGACATCGAATTATTTCAAAGGATCTATATTATTTTAAAGATATTTAGCTATTTTAACGGATCCCAAGGAATATCAAGGGACTTAACAAATTTCAAGAAATGTCAAAGAATTTTTTAGAATTTCCAAAGATTTAAAGGTTGATTTTAAGGAATTTTCAGAGAACTTTAAAAAAAACGCAATAAAATGAAATTACAACAGATTTTAAGGTATTTCAAGCAATTTCACAAGATTTAAATGATTTTATTGAATCTCCAAGTATTTTGAAGAATCTCTAAAGATTGGATCCGTCTTTTTTACAGAACTGTAATCAATAAGTTAATTCTAATTTAGATTTAAGGGAATTACAATGATTCCTACTTATTTCATAGGATTTAAGAAAGTTTCAAAGATTTGATTCCAAAGGATTTGAGGGTATTTCAAGAAATTTCCCAAGATTTTACGACTTTATTGAAACTCCATGGATATTTAAGGATATTTTATGAAATATTTTAAAGATATTTTACGGGTTTTTTTAGAGAACTTTGGAAAATAAATGAAATTCTACGAGTTCGAAAATTTCAAGGAATTTTAAGGTATTTCAAGAAATTTCACAAGATTTAAATGATTTGATTAAATCTCCGAAGATGTCAAAGATTTATATGGAGTTAAACTGTTTTTTAGAGAAGTCTAATGAATAAGTTTAACTTAATTTGTGTGAAAGGGATTTTGAATGATTTCTACTTATTTTAATGGTTTTTTACTATTTCCAAAGATTTCAGTGTATTTTATGGAATTTCAACAAACTTCCAGAGAACTTTTAAATGATTTCAACACTTTGAAGTTATTTTACAAGATTCTGAAGAATTTCAAGAGATTACAAAAATTTCTAAGGCATACCAAGAATTTTGAAGGCTTTCCAAAGATTTTAAGCAATGAAAAAGAATTTCACAAGATTTAAGGGATTTCGAGATAACTTTAGGTAATAAATTTAATTTAATTTATTTTCAACGGATTCTAAAATAATTATATCTACAGATTTCGATCGGTTTCAAAGATTTCACAGGAATTCAAAAGGGGTTAAAAAATTCCTAGGAATTTCTGCGGATTTTAAAGATTCCAATGGATTTGAAAATATATCCAATTGACTGATTTATCAATGAATTTTAGAAAGTAAGTCACTGATTAAAATTTAGAAAGTAGATGTCTAAGAAATTTATATTTAAAAACAAATATTTGAAAAAAGCAGACCATCAATTTTTCTATTCAGGTCATAAAATGTTCGAGGAAATGCATAGTTATAATCAGTAGAAAAATCGGATATGTTTTTTTAACTTTTCAATTAAAGTTGATTTAAACGCACCGTGGTTGGTTTGGTCGATTTTAGTACTTCTGAAATACTGGTGATACATTCAGGACTTGATTGCAAAAATTCACGTTTAATTCGTCTCGTTTTAATTTAGATGACATTGCTTGATCCCAGTAGGTTCAAATTAATGAATTTCAGGCCCAACTCAAAAAAGATAAAATAATAATTGAACATTCTTTTAAATTCCTTTTACTAAATTTAAAATTTATGCAAATTTGTCCAACGAAAATGTTTAAAGGGAAGTTTAACAATATCCTTAAGTAAGTGAAGTTTCTTAGTAAAATTTTTTCCTTGAATTTGCCAAATTATGGTTGTTACAACGTTAATTATTATTGTTTTAGACTGTAAACAAGTTTTTAATTTATAGATATATAGGAACAGATGAGGATTTAAGTCCTCCGTGTTATTAAATTTCAGATTTTTTACGCTGTCATGTAAAATCTATTTCGCATGCAAATATTCAAAACAGTCATTTTTAAAATTTAAAAATTTGCATTTAAAGTTAACGAGTTCAAAAAAATTAAGGTTCGATTGGCAATCTGAGACTGGTATTATGCTCTACAGTTTCCAGGTCTGGGTTTAAAAACCAGTTACGTTTAAATGACAGTATTAATATAATATCAACCAGCTCAAAAATATCTTTTTCGATTTTATTTTCAGTTATCGAATAGAAATATGACGCTTTTAAATATACTTACTGCAAAAACTGAATTATTTAAATCAAGCGGAAAGAGTTTTTTATCAGATTGGCTCTAAATTGTGAGAGGCGCTTTCCTTGTTTTAAAGGCTAAGATCGAATAAACATGATGTAGCGTTTCTCTGTTAAGAGATACTACCTCAGGGATAAATTAGGCTGATAAAACCTAAAAAGGGAGTATAAAAAGTAGAATGGATGCTATTTCTCACCCTGCTAAATTTTTATCGATTAGTGGAAAGGAGCTTCTAGAAATTCAAAAATTATAATATTGAAACATTAGGTTTCTCCTTCTTACCGTCAATACAAAAAGTATCATCTTATATTCTTGTAGGAATTAGTTTTTGTCTGAAAATTTACACTTTCATAATAAAGAATTTGAAATCTACAATGTGATGAAAAAATAAATTCAAAATGTTATTATAATAGAAAATAAAGTTTGATAAAATTCTTATCAGTTTCTCGAGGGACGTAATTAAATTCTTTGAAAGATGAATACAGGCAAAATTAGGAAATATACATTATTTATTACCATTTATAAATTAAATACCAGCAAAACGTAGCCTGTGTTTTGCTTACATTAAGCACAGAGACGTGATTAAATTTGTCTCCTGTTAGCGATGAAACATTTTGTTTGATATCGAAATGTTATTCTCCTACTTTGGGATTCAATCAAAATTTTTTATTCCTCACATTTTTTTATTATAATAATTGCAGATTTAATATTATAGATTCAGATTTTTTGCGCGGGGAATGATGTTTTACAAGTGTATTAATTACATAATGGATTATCGAAGAGGATGAAGAAAAGTTAATTGAATATTCATTTTTGGGAAAGGGGCACATTATTCATTGAATATCGATTTTTCCTAAATTGACATTGAATTAGGAACTTTTTACATTTACTTAACTTTATTCCTCTTGAAATTTTATTCCCAGAAAGTAATTCAACATGGTGACGATTTCTATCAGATTAATTTAATCGAATGTTCATTCTCATATTCTATGTGGTCTCAGTCGTAATAAAAGTATAAGAAATATTTTTGGTAAATTAATCTTACTTAATAAAATTTTATCAACATATTAAATAAAGGGACCCTGGGCATAAGGGCGTAAGTGCAAAAACTCGAATCTTACAGCAGACAAAAAAGTGTGTGACTTTTATACATACACAAAAAGTAGCATAACTTTTTTTTGTATTAAAAGAATAAGAAAGCTCTTTTGAACTATTACGTAGATCTAACAAATCCAAAAAAACTGGCAAAAAGAAGTGATGACTTTAAAAAAAGAATACCAAATAAGAATTTTGACTTACTTCTGATTCGAACTGGACCATAATCTTCTACAGAGACGTAAGTTAGGTTTGATAGAAAAAAATAAGTTTTTATAATTCTTTATGATTGATTGCCAAAAAGTTGACCATTTTAGAGGATGAGATTTTCGAAAACAATATAAAAATTGGACATCAGGTAATGTATTCGTGATGAATTTGAATTGTACGCGTTGTTAAAGTTCGCATTACTAGGCATGCGACTATGACTGAACAAAAATTTTTTAAAACATTTTAAAAAACAAATAAAAATATTTAAAATTGCGGGAAAATGATTATGTTCACGATTTATTTGATTTTGACTACAGAGCTTCAACCATCGATACATTCGAAAAAATTACAAAATAAAAGTTTTAAAAATTAAAACTTTAAGCTCGAGGTCGCTTACTGTAATATTGACCTATATTATTGGCCCACTCTTATGAATAGTTTAAATGATTATTTTCGAGTTTGAACCTAAAATATCAATGCAGGGTGACAAAATAAAAAAAAACTGTGCCACAGACTTTGAAGTGTGATTTTTTTCAACTCAATATAAGTGATAGTTGTGCATTTCAAATATTTAACAAATCACGTTAATATTATTTGGTAAATTTTAATTTTTAGTTTGGGACAGGTGCGTATCGAGACATTTCGCGTACTTTTTTATTTATAATTTCTCCAAGAAGTCGTCTAAAATTTTGAAACTTTACTAAATTGTACTTTGATATGAGTACTTTACTGAGAAAATTAAAAAAAAATTATTATTCAATGAAAAAGTTGAAAATAACTGGGGTTCAAATTGGTCGACTTTTTGGCAATCACCCCTATATAGTTATTTTTGAGATTTGTACATTCGAAAACATGATATCAAATAAAATATGATGACTTTGATTAACAGATTCATTAAAAAAATATGTTTGGCTTTTATTCTAACTTGTCGTTCACAGTATAACAGCTCGGACTGATTTACGGTCGCCTTCCGAATCATAAATTTTGTTTGCTTTCCCAAGCAGCTGTTGCACGAGGCGCCTATATGTATAATGTATTTACCCTCCGTACCTTCCTTAAGCTTTGTTTTTAATAATCTGAGAAAAAATACTTCTCCATAATTCATAAATAAAATCATAATAAAGAATTTACTTATTTCCATGTACTCTTACCTGCGCTTCTTTTTAATTAACTATACTTATTTTTTAAAGTAATCTAATGCGTTTTTTAAATATAAACAAAAATTATTCCAAAGCACATCCTTTAATAAAATTGGAAGAAATCGTTTTGCGGTCTTATCTGTTTTTACAAGAATAAAATTTGTTTATCCAAATATTTCATTAACCATGTAAACAAATATTGTGTCGAATGATGTTTATTCCAGAACTTCAACTACAAATTTCGGATACTCAAAATAAATCAAATAATCGTGAACACAAGGGATTTTTAATTGCCTCAAATTTACCGAGATTTGGAAAATATTATTGTCTTTTTGGATATTTTCTTCGATGATTTTTACGCGACATTGTGTGCGTCCTTTGCAAAAACAACGCGCGCGACTCGGTGCCGCAGGAGCCACTGAGGTCTCGCGCGTTTATCACACTACCCTTTCCGAACGGATCAACCCCTCTCCAACTCCATAATAGTGGAGGATCGTACATTGCTGCTGCGCAGCTTTTCTATTGTTTTCATAGATTTTCAGGACAAATATAATATTTTAATCTATTGTTAGGCAACATTTAATGTGACTGTATATTTTATTTGTCGAAATCAAGACGTTGGTAAGGGAACGTCCATTAATTACTTAAGGATGATTTTTGAAATTTAAACCCAAGTCCCTTCCTATTGTAAAGATTCGTAAGCGTTTTGTGACTCCCTTTTTCCTTCTAACATAAGATTTGATATTATTTTCTTAATTTTACAATATTTTAAAGGATTTTAAGAGATTTCAAAAGATTTGGAAAGTTTCCAGAGATTCCAAAGGATTGTAAGATTTCAAGGGACTCAAAGGGATTATAAAAGATTTTGAAATCTTTTGAAAGAAGTCACATGATTTCAAAGGATTTTTAATGATTTCTTAAGGTACCGAAGTATTTTCACGAATTTTGAACGATCTCACAGAATTTCGAACTTCAAGGGAATTCAAAAGATTTCAAAAGATTTGAAAGGACTTTAACCCTTTGTGGTCACACCTCCAAATACACCTCCAGATATTTTTGGGTGAAAAAAAATCATAAGTGATGTTGAAACAATACAAAATAGGAAAAAAAAACCCCGAAGCTTCAGTGATAATTTAACTATTCGAAAAAGATACTTGACAAAAAAAAAACGGACACAATGAGAAAAAACCGGAAAGCCCGTGGGGTCAGTTGAACCCCATATGACCACAACCGGTTAAGGTAATTATAATGAGTTTCAAGAGATTTGAACTGGTTTCGATGATTTTATGGGATCCTTAAAGGATTTGGAGAGAATTATAAAGATTCGAGAGTATAAACGAAAAAAAATTTGCCTGTCTTACATAATGTTTTGTTTTAATTATAAAATCCGATTCGATTTTAAGGTACATTTACCATTTATTAAAAACGATTTCCGAATATTATGAAGGATTTTGAGGCGTTTCAAAGAATTTTAAATATTTCGAGGGATCTCGTAATATTTTGTAATATTTCAATGAATTTCAAAGATTTAAGAGATTTGTGAAGATTTTAAAGGACTTCCATGGATCTTCAAGGCTTGTAAGAGATTTTAATGAGATTTTGAATATTTCAAGCGATTTCAAGGTTTACAAAAGATTTCCAGGAATCTCAAAGCACTTTGAGAGATTGCTACAGTTTTTAAAGAATTTAAATGGAATTCTAGGGAGCTCAAGCGTTTTTAAGAGATTTCAAGAGATGAGGTACGTATATGATGTGAAATATTAGATAACGTTTTGTTTAAATTATGAAACCCAATTCGGTGCTAAGAAGCATAGTTTAAAAATTTTGTTTTTCTTCGTGTATCCACGAAATTTTGGGAATTTTGTAAGATTATAAAAGGTTTAAAGAAATTTCAAAAAATTCTGAATTTTATAAAGGATTTTAAGGGATTTCGAGGAATTTGACATATTCCGAGGGATCTCGCAATATTTCGAAATATTTCACTAAATTTCAAAGATATTAACCTATTTATAAAGATTTTAGGAGATTATAAAATTTTTAATGTATTCCAAGCGATTCCAAAGGATTACAAGACTTTAAAGTGTTCTAAGGGATTTTAACAGATTTCGAAATACTTCAAAAAAAGTGATGGGATTTTAAGGGATTTTGAAGGACTTCAAGAAATTTTAGGTGATGCTAAAATATTTTGTAAAAAATCGCGGGATTTCATAGGATCTTAAAGGATTTCATGAGATACCGAAGTATATTCACGAATCTTGAAGGATCTCAGAGAATTTCGAAGATTTCAAGGGAATTGAAAAGATTTTTAAAGATTCCCAAAGAATTTAGAGGATTTTAAGGTATTTTAATGGGTTTTAAGTGATTTAAGGGGTTCCGATAATCTTATGACATTTCAAAAAAATCCAAAGTATACACGGAAAACATTCGACTGCCCTACAGAATGTTTTTTTAAATTGTGAAACTCGATTCGATATCGAGGCATATAATTGAAAATTGGTTTTTTCTTCATGTATCCACGAATTTTAGAGGATTTTGTAAGATTTCAAAAGATGTAACGAAATTTTAAAGGATTTCCGAATAATATGAAAAATTTTAAGGGATTTCGAGAAATTTAAAATATTTCAAGGCGTCTCGTAATATTTTGAAATGAATTTAAAAGATTTCATCCGATTTGCAAAGATTTTAGATGACTACAAAAGTTTTAAGGTATTTTAAGCAGTTCCAAAGGATTACAAGATTTTAAGGTTTCTAAGGGATTTGAAGAGGTTTCGAAATACCTCAAAAGAAGTCATGGTATTTTAAAGGATTTTAAAGGAATTCGAAGGATTTTAAGAGATTTCAAAATCTTTTAAAAGAAGTCACAGTATTTTGAAGGATTATAAAAGATTTCGTGAGATAACGAAGTCTTTTCACGAATTCTAGATGATCTCAGGCAATTTCGAAGATTTTTGAAGAGAGTTCAAAAGATTTCAAAAAATTTGAAAAAATTTGAAAGGATTTTAAAGGAATTTCAATGGGTTGGAAGAGATTTGAAGAAATTCCGATGATTTTATTATATTTTAAAGGATTTTAAGAGATTTCAAAAGATTCCAAAATATACACGGGAAAAGCGGTGAGTCTCTTACAGAATCTGTTGATGGTATTATAAAACTCGGTTCGATGTCCAGGCATATAATTCACACAAAAAATTTATTTGCGTATCCACGCATTTTTAGGAATTTCGCAAGATTTCCAAAGATATAATGAAGTTTCAAAGGAATTCCGAATATTATGAAGGATTTTAAGGGATTTCGAGGAATTTTATATATTTCGAGGAATCTCGTAATATTTTGAAATCTTTCACTGAATTTAAAACATTTCAACCGATTTGTAAAGATTTTAAGGGACTACAAAAGTTTTAAGGTATTTCAAGCAGTTCCCAAAGATTAAAAGATTTTAAGGCTTCTAAGGGATTTTAAGAGGTTTCGAAATACTTCAAAAAAAGTCATGGGTCTTTAAATGATTTTAAAGAACTTTGAAGGATTTCAATCAATTTTGAAATATTTGACAAGGATCCACGGGACATCATACGATTTTAGAGAATTTCATGAGATACCGGAGTAATTTTATGAATTTTGAAGGACCTCAGGAAACGTCGAAGATTTCAAGGGATTTCAAAAGATTCCAAAGCATAAAATGGGAAAAAATTTGTCTTACAGAATATATATAGTTTGAAAATTTTTTTATTTTATGTATTTTTTTTTATGAACGGATTTTAGGGAATTTTGTAAGATTCCAAAAGATTTAACGACATTTCAAAGGAATTCTGAATATTATTAAGGATTTTAATGGACACTTCCTAAATGTTTACTTCAATATTTTTTCTGAATTATAGAGTAAATAAAATCTTTTGATAAATCTTTTTTCTAGCCCAAAAGTAAAATATCAGTCGGCGGAGATAAAAAAATACATTTGTATTATTGTATTTTTTTAAATACAAAAATTATTAAAAAATTGGTTTTGAATAGCTGATTTTTTTCAACGTTTTGGATTTTACACGAAATTGTTATCACTTTATCCTCACTTTTATAAATTGTTTACAACAAAATTGGTATTTTTCTAAAAAACCAAATAAATAATCAAAAATATAATGAATTGATCAAAAGTTCCAATAATGTTCAATATTAATGAATTTGAATTATCTTAATAAATTTCACTAAATTGTTTGAAATATTACAATAGTGAGTATTAAAAGTTCCTATAATTGAAAAGAAAATTAGATAATTTTAAATAAATTTAGTTTCATTGATAAATTATAAATGTTTATAAATTTTATATTATTTTAAATGGTAATTTTGGGGGCTAGAAAAGGAAAGAGGAAGTTCGATTAAGCCCTACTCCTTTTCCAGATTAAAAATTTACCAATAATTGATATTTTTGGTGATTTGATAACATTTTTTTCGAGTTTACCTTGAAAATATCATTTTAAAATATTTCCCAGGTAATATTTGTAATAAGCACTTCAAAATACTTCATTATACATGGCTGGAACACATTTAAAATAGAACTTGTTATGAAAGTGATTTTTACACATTTTTAATTTTTTGAAGGATTTTCGGCAGGAAAATATGAAACTTTTTGGGTCTCTCCCGAATGAGATTTTAATTTTGGACTAGAAAAACTATTTTCCAAAAGGTTTAAAAGAATTTATTCCAAAATGCGAAAATGTCGGCAAAGTAAACGATTACCAAGGCCTTCTTTTAGGTGAAAATTTTCAAGCAATTATTGTATAAAGTGGGAAAAGCTCTCTTGTGAGACAAAAATGGACCTCGCAAATAGAATTGTACTGCAGAAGTTTATACGTATTAATTTTCCAACTTTTCCCATTCGAATTTAATGTTGATTGAAGCTGTACAATGGCAATAAAATGTGAAATAAAACTTCTCTGCATACAGTAATAACAGAAGCTTACCATTTTTATTATTTATTAAAAATTCTTTTATGAGAATCAAAGAAATGACAAAAATTTTAATTTTAACAATAAGCACCATAACATTTCATTAGTTTCAAAAACTAGCTATTGCATATTGTACATTTTTTACTCACAATAACCATAAATTTTCATGTTTTTGATATTTTTAATTTTCAGATTCAAAATAGTTTAATTTGAAATAGTTAAGAGTATAAGATTGATCACTTTGCTGTGCTACAATTTAAACAGTTTCTATAGAAATAGAAAATGATTAATTTTTCAATTCTGAAATCTAAATTGTATAATTTAAAATTGGACGATTTAATAATAAAAACGTATGTAATTGTAAATGATAATATTAAAAGACTGCAACTTTAATTTTGAAAATTTTTAAACAAAATCTATTAATTTTTTGTAGTTTTCTAAATTGATGTAATATAAGCTTACGTTTTTTTTAAATTAACGAGTAGATATTTTATTTGGTAATTGTCAACTCTGATGACTTTTCCTAAGTTTGTAGTAAATGGTTTAAAACCTTTTTGAAACATTTTTTTATAGTCCAAATGTAAAACATCAGTCAGGGGAAGCAAAAAAATTGGCTTTTTTCCCAAACATACAAGAAAATCCAACAATTTAAAAATCTGGAAAACTCACGTTCATAACTAATTCTATTCACGTTCTGTTTAAACCACTTACATTAACATATTTCGAAGTACTGATTATAAATATGAAAAATTTTAATTTCTTCATCTGAGGAGGAGGTCACTGAACTAACCCCTCTATTATTCCGGCTCTCCTTTTCTATTTAAAATAAAATTTGTTGAACATATTATTATTTTAATATTAATTATGAAAATTGTTCTTTTTTCGTATGATAGTACTTTCAATTAATCAACTGTTAAATATTTAAATTACTCAACAGATACTTTAATTGATTAAAACAAATGAAATCTATTAACATATCACATTAAAAAAGTCTTTAATCTATTCATATTTCTTTCCGTATAATAAATTCCTTCTTATATTTCAAGACTTTTTTATCTTGATCTGATTTTTTAAATGTAACTTTCATTTTTTGATATCTTATTAAAAGTTTAGTAATAATATTTACAAAGTAATATGCACATATATGGCCATTAACTTCAAATTTGTAAGTATTTTTTTCAATCAATAATAAATCTACATTTGTTAAGTAATTTATTTCATTCATAACATTAGCATTCTTAATACAATTCCGTTGAAAAACTGAAAAGAGGCAAAAATCAATGATTAAAGAAAAACAAATTTTGATGACATTTGTCCTTTTTCGGGCAAAATAAGATTTTATTTTGGATTTCCCAACTGATATTTTACTTTTGGACTAGAAAGAAGAGTTTCCAAAAGGTTTTAAACCATTCACTTCAATATTCCGAAAAGTCACCTTGGCCAAAAATTAATCCAAGTTTCGTGCTTTAGATATCTGTTGGATTGGTTAACATTATTTAATAAAGTTAGATTTTTATTAATTAATACAGTTGGATTTTTCTAATTAGTACAGTTGTTTTATAAGTGTAATGCATCCATTGAAATCCAATTATAAATGTTTAGGGTACCTTTTGTGCTTACGAAGTTCATTTAGTTTTCATTTAGTGAATAAAGGAATCTGCAAGATGAATAGGAAATAAAAGCACAGCCAAGAGCTTTCAACTGAGAAGAGCTTTAATTCTTTCGAGTTTAATTATTCTGAGTACAGGTTCTACTAACAGTAAGTCTTACATATTTTAGCACTATTACAAACAGAATTTTTGCTCTGATTTAATAACCTAAATAAAATATTAAAGCAAGCACAACCAATACAAAACATATACAAATATTTTGAAATCTAGGACATTAAAAAAAGAATACTAAATTAGACGAAAAAATTTTCTTCCGGAAGAAATTTCTAATTAACTTCAAAATTAACATCTCTAATTAGTGGTAAAAGAAATGAATAATTTAAAAATTTGAAACTGAATTTTTCATGAATGGATATAGGGAAATTAGAGAATATTCGCTAATGAAGGGGATAGATTTAACTTTAGCTATAAAGCTCTTAATTTTACTCATTAATTCCGGAAACGTGAAAATTTTTCTTAACCTTTGAAGCGCCAGTGATTAAAAGCTTTTCTGCTTGAACTGGAGGTTATTTCCAAGTCTGGATTCTCGAAGCACATCATTGTTCGCGTATTAAATTTGCAGCTCCTCAGTACGCAGTTCTAAAATGCTTTAAAAAAAAAAAATTCAGCGTAGTTTAATCCTTCTTCGTTATGCACACTACGAAGAATGAGTGCCTCGAAAAGTCTGCCGTAGTTTATCATTTCTGCCCTGCATTTTGCGGAAGAAACTTGGGTAGTAGGAAGCATATATCCTGGAGTAAAAACGCATTAATATTAATACTAAATGTGATAATCATAAATTCAAGAAATAATAATGAGTAAATTAATAAAAAAGGGGTCATGCGCAAATTATGAAAGGTATTTTTTTTTAATTTTCACCCCCCCCCCCCAAAAAAAAACCTCCACACACACGCACACAAATCTAAATAAGTTCTTATAAACTTAAGAAACGATCATAAATATAAACTCTGTTATTTAAATAAACTGGAAACATTATTGCAATTAGTTTTTT
>CAKNWT010324917.1:1325-14584 GCA_932066315.1 Andricus coriarius | reverse complement strand
TCGCTGAGTACGAATTCGGAGTTGTTGTGGAGCATTTAAAAAATACACGTTTTACATAAAATTACCAATTCACCGTTTTTCTT
Source organism: Andricus coriarius (assembly GCA_932066315.1). Taxonomy (NCBI): domain Eukaryota; kingdom Metazoa; phylum Arthropoda; class Insecta; order Hymenoptera; family Cynipidae; genus Andricus; species Andricus coriarius. The sequence goes on along the minus strand of CAKNWT010324917.1, from coordinate 14,501 downwards.
TGAGGTGAGGTACGATGCGTGACGTCATAGAACCACAACGACTCCGAATTCGTACTCAGCGAGCTCGAAAACATAGGATATGACCACTTTTCATAGGTACGAATGATGTTTCACCTTACATCAGCGATTTTCAAGTTTTTTGAGGTTATGAACGAAATCTGACAATACAATTCAAATTTTTTTATTCTTAAAAATTTGTTTATAACTTTTGTAATTTTGGATCAATTTTGTAATTGGAACTTGGGATAAATTAGTTCTATACTGGCAGAAACTTAGCCCTAAAATATGAACAAAAAAAAGCAGGGGCACTTCACCCATGCTTACTCGGCGATGGCCTTTATATTTGCATTATTTAATAAAAATTAGAAAGGAATTATACTTACAAGCATGTTACTGAATAAAAGAAAACTTGAAAAAAGTGTGGACAGTAAAGCCGTTTGTCTCAAAACTGGCTGAAAACGCATCTTGCAGCTTCAGAACATTAATACTTACAAACCGCATAAAAATCACAATTGATGAACTCCTTTGGCTAGATTTCTTTAAAACCTTCATTTCTGTTTCTTACATAACTTGAGACCCAATTTTTTTGTAGATTTTACAAAATGCTGGAATTAACAAATCTGACATTGCGCTTTGGGAAATTAATGAGGCCTTTAGCGTCGTCGCTATTGTAAATCAAAAGCTCCTAGACATTGATCCTAATAAATTAAATGTCCATGGCGGTGCAGTTTCACTTGGACATCCTCTTGGGTAAGAGATATATTTCACTTTAAGAGACTATTAGAATCCACAATTTCTCAGAAAAATCAGCCATGCTGTATATTATTCAATGCTGTTAAGTCAGTCAAAACAGTTTCGCAATCAATTAGCATTTATTTCAAATGATTCCGCTAGTTTGATTAATAAATATTGTCGTAAAAGATTACAATAGCTTTATATGATTTGAATCGCCGATCGTGACAATACAGAAGATTTGTAATGAGCGTGTATGAGAGCACGTGTCGGCTCGCCAAAAGTTGGAATAAAGCAGAATGACGCAGACGCAGTTCTTTAAAGTATAGGCGAGTCATGACGCTTGCTTTTCTTCCTATCTATTTTACTTTGATCTTGGGAAACGTTCAGAGCATTTTTTCATAATTTACAGAGTATCGAGTCGCTTTTAAAATTAAATTAAAATAAATATTTTTATTTAAACTGAAAAGTATCATTTTTCTACAAAAAATTTAAAAAAGAGAAAACTTTGATAAGCCATTTGTCGAGATCTTACAACTAGAACACTTTAATTTTTTTACGTTTGTGTCGAAGCATTTTGAAATCTTAAACTATCGAAACCCCCTTCATAAGGGTGCCCGCAAAAATTTAATGTTTGAAATTTGAAAGCCTTATCCCCCTAATTTTGTTCCTTTTGGTAAATGCATAACACGTGCAAAATATAAAAGCTATCGGATAATATTTACGCCTGCCTCATCGAACTTGAAATGAATTTTTGAAAATGAGCTATATATATTATAAGGTATGTAATACCTATTTATGACTCATGATTAAATTGTATTATTATGACAATTTTCATTTTTCTTATTACGCTACTTGGTCCGGCGGCAACGGCCGTGCGTTCTTGGATTGGTGCGAGCGGCCCAAACGAATCCGCAATCAGTCTGGATCGCTATGTCGAGGAGTCGCGAGCTTACGTCAATTCGCCTTCAAAACTACGCAATACCGCGGTAAACCTTTGTGTTTAAAGAAACTAGAGATCAAACGCTTTTTGCGTCAATAAACTGCATTGTTTCCCTTCTTATTGTAAATGAAAATCCGCCTCGACATTTGCTGCTTGAACGCCTGGCAAATTTTCCAAATTTTGAGGAAAGATGCAGAAGCAATCATACGCTTCTAATGTCGAATACGCACCCTTCTGCTGATCAAGACGAAGATCAAGGAGAAGGTCAACTTGATGCCTACGATTTTAATTATTTTGACAAGATGAAAGAGATTTGTGAAGAGATCATCGATCATACTTTGTCGCAGTTTCCTGATACACCGCCCAAAGGAAAGCCTCAAGATAACGATGAAAAGCCAGAAGTCAAGCAACGCCCCTGTATTCCACTTTGTTACTTGTCCGTCAGAATTAACCAGGTACATCCGACAATTTTTAATTCGGTTGGCAACACTTAGAAACCCGCTACAATAATTGTACCTAAAGCTTTAAGTAATAAACATTTTTAAAAACTCGTCGCATTACCCGAAATTACATCGAATTGGTTGAATAGTTTTAAAAAATATGCATGATGTAATTGTGACAGTTATGACTGCATTGAGAAACCTCAAACGTCCGATTGACGAGGGCAGCGATATGTTGTTTTTTTCTATTGAACAAAAAATTACATAAAACTTTGCGTGATACGTGGGATTCATAAATGAGTGGTTTCACAGATACTCCCTCCCTCTATGAATTAAATAAATTTCTGGACTCGCGTATTCGTACTCTTGAAGCTACAATGAATATTAAATGACTGCCTGTCGGTAAAAGTGCTTGTCCTTTGGCGGCGTATTCTTGGAAAAAAATAACGGGCATCAAAATTCGTCTAAATTGAATTGTTCTCAATGCAAAGAGGAAAACAATCTTCTTGCGTGTCCTTTATTAAAAAATAAATCTGCAGGTGAGCGTTATGATTATATTCGCTTAAATTCTCATTATTTTAATTGTTTGGGAAAACACCTTTACCGTGCGTGTGAAAGTAAAAGGTTATGCAATAATTTTTATAAACCCCACTGCTCTCTTTTGCATCGGGAACAAGATACTTTCGCTTCTATTTAGAATAAGTCAAAAGCTTCAGACAATCATCCTGATAAATGTATATCAAAATTGAAAAATAAATAGGAAAATCGGAATGCGATTTCGTGTCATTTTCACGCAACAACATAAAATCGCCCAGCTACTTCGTTAGCTCGTACCAATATTGGATTATTGGCGCTCGATTTCAGATTAGGATAATTGTTAATCGTCGTAATGTGAGCACATGCGATAAGGCTCGAACGAAAACTCAACTTATTGTCCTATTCCAACTCCTAGTCTCATGTCCTTTTTCTGACACTGGAATTGATTATGCTAGTCCATATTTTATTCGTTCCACCTCAGGTCGTGGAATAACGTCACACAAGAACAATAATTGGTACGCGATTATAATATTGCATCTTTTGTTGCCGTCTGTAGACGTTTTGCTTCGCGCCGCGTATGTCCCACTGTACTTCACAGCGATAATGTCCTAAATTTTTGTGGGTCGTGGAAGACGGGAGTTAAGAGCCTGAAACATCACATACGTGAACTTTTGTAAAATGCTACGCCTACTGTTGAAGAGTTTTAGACGCTGTTGTGTCAAATTGAAAGTTGTTTAAACTCCCTCCCCCACGTGCCTGCGGATAATATTCCAATAAGCTGCGAGGCGCTTCACGAAAACTTCTTATCTCGATGGAAATTTTACCAACAAATTTTTGAACATTTTTGGCGTTCGTGCTCACGAGATTATCTTCGACCTTTGTAACAGCGAACTAAGAGATTTCATGTCGCCATGATCTTAAAGTTGATGATATTGTAATTTCAAAGAATTCCAATCTTCCCCTCGTGTTTCTAAGAGTATTCTAGGTTGAGATGGGGTAGTTCGATTTGTCCACGTAAAAATTTCGCATTCTAAGTTTGTTCGCCCAATCTCGCAGCTATTTCGTTTGCCTATTTCTGATGAATTATAGTTTAATTAATTAGCGTCAAGTTTTGTGTTCTTACATTGACATTTTAACTTTTTTTTAATGTAAGGATTTCTTTTTGCGATCTTTTTCCTAGGCATGCAAGGTGGCCGATCTGTTTCTGATTTTTTTTATTTAATCGTATTATTATGGCAATTGTCCGTTTCCTAATTACGCTACTTAGTACGGCGGTTAGTCTAACCTACCTTGCATTTTATTCTAGAGCATTCAGATGTGGCACATTTATAGTACATACGCCCAGCTTACTTTTAAGAAGTGGAAACAAGGTTGCAACCCTGGAAGAGCAACGGTATAGCGGGTTGCGTACCTAACAGGGGTAATTCTGAAAAACTTGACAAATCGTCCGTTTCGGTGACTTTTATGGGCCGGGATCGGTGCCCCACATGACATTTAGTAGATTAAGGCTTATGTCGGCCATGGCGATGAATTTTGGAAGCGGGTTGTCTACCTTTCATAATTCATGATAAAAAAACTGTCACGATAGTCTTAAAGGACATGAAAAGAGCTTTCCAAAACACTATAATAAAACTGCAATCGGATAATCCTAAAAGAAGTTACACTAACGCAAAAGGTGCACCTGAAAAAACTAACGCACCTGAAAAAGTGAAAACTCCAGGCCCCTGTATATTGGCAATCGGTTGATAAATCGACCTATATAGTTTGGTGAATTAATATAGGTCCGCTAGGACTATAATTTAGCCAAGTTCCAAATCGATAAAAAAAACAATAATTTTAGGTGAGAACACTTCACGTATTCTGCCCCATATATATGCGTGCATGCATGTGTGTGCGTGCGTGAACATGTTCTGAAAAAGCCTATTGCATGCGCAAAGATTATATGCATCAAAGATATTATAAACCTAGATGCGGCTGCAGAAGGTCCAGAGACAGTGTGGCACACTGTAGAAACAAGGCTGCAACCCCGTGAGAGCAGCGGTATAGGGGGTTGCCTACCTAACAGAGGTAATTCTCCAAAACTTAACAAATCGTATGTTTTGGTGACTTTTATGGGCCGGGATCGGTGCCTCACTTGACATTTAGTAGATTAAGGCATATGTCGACCATGGCGATGAGTTTTGGAAGCGGGTTGCCTACCTTTCAGGGGCATACACAGAAAATACCGGAATCACAAGATTTTCTATCAACATTTCTTGCACAACTGGTATACCTGCAGCATTTTTTGATGAAACTTCACTCTACTTCACCTCTGTCTTATAAAGACTGTCATAATTTACCTCTGAAGTTGTTACTCTTTGGTAAACAACTATTTAGAAAAGGTATATTCACTAACTCTCAGTCGGCAAGTCAAAGATATTTTAATTTTAGTTCAAGTTTAATTTTTTTATATATCTAAAGAGAAAATAATGTCATAAATTTACGATAATACAAAACCGGAGCATGGCCATAATATCAGATGTTGGGACTGTGGCGTAGGACCCCATCGAAATTGTGAAGCCCATTCCAATTTTTTTACCATATACACCAGCTTCTGCCTTCTGCTTGTTTCTGGAGCCATATGTAAACTAGTCGTCCCAATAGTGGGCAGGTGTGATTCGCCGCTAACCCAATCCTCCTTCCTAAATAGGCTAACACGATACTTCTTGTCGAAGATACAGCGAGTGGGTCTTTTGTCTTTGACCATTCTCAGGGTCGGCCTACTCGCGATGTCGGTTGAGATCCACACTGCGTTCGAGATCCTTCCGCCCCTTACCATATTTAATCTCCAGGTCGCCCGACCCTGTTGGTGCCCCCAATGTCATTGTGATTCTTTCCAGTCGCGACTTCACAGTGGACAGATCGACCCTGCGCCACGAGACTATCGTCGCAAAGGTTAGCATGGGTTGCAGGATCAATGTGTAGATCCAAATAAATATCTCCGGCTTTAAGCCCCAGCTTTTCCCTATGGCTCTCCTACAGAGCCATAGAGTTGCTACTAGCTTTTTGCACTTGTTTTTCAGGTGCTCGTTCCATGACAGCTTCTTATCTAGGATGACCCCTAGATATCTAGATCGTTCCTTAATTTCCAGTTGTTGTCCTACGAATTTCATTGTACTCGTGGCATCACTTGTACCGTCTGGTACACGTGATAAATTTGATGGTATCGCTGTCATATGGGAAGTGGGCCCATCTCATGACTAGCTTTCCTATCCCTTTAGGATCTGTGGCTATCACCATCAGCTCTCTCATGCTTACCTCTAGCATTGGGACCACGATGATTCCTTTCTCTAGTATGCAGGCCCTTGGGTTGGCCTTCGGACACGGAAGACCATACGGCACCCAGCAGACGGAAAAATGTATATGCTCGAATATTTCTTCATCAATGATGAGGTGTTAGTTTAATAGGAGGTAGTGTCGCCACAAAATGCCGCAGATATATTAGTTGTGCAAGAAATTTAGATAGAAACACTGTGATTCCGGTATTTTCTGTGTGTGCCCCTGAAAGGTAGGCAACCCACCTCCACAACCCATCAACATAGTCGGCATAGGCCTTAAACTCCTAAATGTCAAGTGGGGGACCGATCCCGGCCCATAAAAGTCACCGAAACGGACGATTTCTTAAGTTTTTTGGATCTACCACTGTTAGGCTGGCAACCCGCTAAACCGCTGCTCTCCAGGGGCTGCAACATTGTTTCCACTTTTTAAAATTAAGCTGGGGGTATATATTTCAAATGTGCCAAGCCTGAATGCTCTAGAATAAAATTCAAGGTTGGTCGCAATATCGTGCATCAACCGCCGTACTAATATGGTCGATTTCTCCATCCTCGATCATGCGAGAAAGTGCATCCGGCATTTGGTGCATCGATTCCTTCCGATGGAAAATTTTGAAACTATATTCTAGGAGATCTAGCGCCCAGCGCGCTAATCTGCCTGTCGGGTTTTTGCGGTTGTATAGCCATCGGAGGCTATTGTGGTCAGTCACCACTGAAAAGTAGTACCCTTCGAGATAGTACCAAAACTTTCTGATGGCCCATACTACTGCTAGACGCTCTTTCTCGGTAGTCGAGTAGTTCCTTTACGCTTTGGACATCACTCGACTGGTGTATGGGATCACACGCTCGTGCTTGGCTGGAATTTTTGTGATTACCACCCCTGAATCAAAATGACTTGCGTCCGTTTGGACGCAGAATGGTAGATTGAAGTCGGGGTACGCCAATATAGGGAATTACGGCAAGGCTGTTTTTAGAGTCTGGAATGCCTCTTCTGCTCGTCGCCCCAAGAGAAATTGTAATTTTTCTTGGTTAGACGAGTGAGTGGCTCACAGATTCTAGCGTAGTCCTTGATGAATCGCCTATACCATGATGTAGCCCCTATGAAACGTCTGACTTGTTTGACATTTCTGGGACGAGGATGTTCAAGTATGTGGGGGACTTTATCATCGTCCACTAGCAACCCATCTTCTTTAACCTTGAATCCCAGAAAATTTACTTCCGTTTGACAGAATTTACACTTGTCTGGGCTGAGCGTCAGCCCGGCTTCATTTAAGCGGCTAATGGTCGCTAATGGTGGGACCAAACGGCATACGTTTGTATTGGTACAATCCTTTTCCTGGGATAGTAAAAGCAGTGATTGGCTTACCATCTTCACTTAGAGGGATCTGGTGGTCAGTTAGTTTTAGGATGAACGAGGAGCCCATGGAGAGCTCCTCTGGTGCTCAAGCTATAAAGTCTATTGTGCCACGCCCTTACTTATTCGCTCTCAGCAGTTGACCCAATACCTCTTGATCAAGCCTAGTATGTCGACTAACGATCGTGTTGTAATTTCCTCTGGTCCCATAAGATGGGCCCGAGGGTCTGTTGCCTGAGCCCAGCTAATGCCGGGCACTGACATAGTACATGCAGGAATGTTTCATCATCCCTGCCGCATCCCCGGCACTCTGACGTGGGGTTATACCCCATTTTGTGCACATGATATTTTAAGTGGTTGTGTCCAGTTAGGATCTGTACCACTGTCCTTATATCTTTCTTGGGTAAACCCAGGATTTCCCTGACTCTGTCCATCCTATGGGTATAACCCAGGATGGATTTCGCCTGACGGCGACCCTGGATCTGCTCCCAGTATTACCAATGTTTTGTTCGGTTCCAGCTTTTAATGACCAAACCGATACAGCAAGACGCTATCCTCAGTACCGGTTCTGGTCCTATTTATGTCCTTGATCCCTGTGTACACAGGGATCCATATGAGAGACACATTGATTCTTCCTGCAAGTTGATTTAATGCCTTTTTGCATTCCCAAACCAGTTCTGATGTTATGTCTGTTTTCCCTACTGCAGTTAGTGTCGCTTGGCTTTCGGAATAGATCGTAATGTGTCTACCAGCAGCGTTTCCTTCTATTAGTGTTTCAGCACAGCGAAGGACGGCCAGGACCTCCGCCTGAAAGACAGTAGCGTGTCGACCGAGTGGTATCCCTATCCCTTTCCCTCTTTTGCTGTTACCATTTGCTTTTCACAGATCCGTACTTGGGATACAGAAGCGGAAAGCTTTGGCAAAGTTGAAGCGTTTTGTTATTTTATCTTGCCTCATCTGTAGCATCGGCAATGCACTGATATCACTCGGAAGCCTAGTGTGCCTAGTGCCCCGAGTCCACCTATTTGCTCTTGCCAGGCGGCCCATCGCGTGTGCCGCTCTAGCGGTTATCGCAACATGTAGGGGTTCTTAAGATAGCATGAATCCTATCGCCGCTGTGGGCGTAGTCCTCATTGCTCCAGTCAAACCCCTAAATGCTTGCGTTTGTAATCTTCGCCGCCTGCCCTGCATTGTTTTGAGTTCCGCCCGTGGCCACCATACCACATCCGCATGTGGGAGCCTGAGTTTTAGGACAGCAGAGTAGAGCCATGCAAGCATTTTAGGCCCTAGTCCCCACGTCAACCCAAAGGTTCTACTGCAAATCCAAAAAGTCATGACAAACGTCCTGCATTGGGTCTGCAGGTGCTTTGCCCAGTTCAGCTTCGTATCTAGGATTACTTCCAGATGTGTAACCGAATCTGAAAACGTCAGCTTCTCACCACAAAATTCAGGAGCGTCAACTTTTGGAATTTTATAGTTTTTCGTGAAAATGCCCAGTTTGGTCTTTTCAGAATTTACCGAGAGCCCTGAGCTATCGCACCAGAGCTCTACAATGCGCAGCGCCGACCTCATAAGACCCATCAGCGTCTCCAGATGAGCCCCCGTGACTAGGATTACAAATTCATCCGCATATCCCTGAGTATAATACCCCTCTTTATTTAGCTTTTAAAGGAGGCCGTCCACAACAATGCACTACAGAAGGGGTGACAGGACACCCCCCTGTTGGCACCGTTGTGGAGCACACCCGTGGCGCCCTTCCCCTTACTAGGCCTTCACTCCATCTGGTTTCGAGTCTTCTCCGACGTAGCATGCTTCCTATCCAGCGTACAATCTGGTCCGGCACGTCACATCTCAGAGACTCTCTATAGATGACTTCTAGAGATGTATTGCTGAAAGCACCCTCTATATCCAAGAAAACGCCCACAGAATACCACTTTTGTTCCAACTGCTGCTCCAATTTTGCGACAAGAGCATGAAGTGCAGTTTCTACGGAGCAGTCTGCCTGAAAAGCATGCTGCCCTCTATGTAGCGGGGAGGCCAATAGCACCTCATCCCTAACGTATCTCTCGACCAGCCCCTCCAACGTCTTTAGGATAAAAGTCGTTAGGCTGATTGGTCGGAAATATTTTGCAGCAGGGTAACGCTCCCGCCCAGGTTTAGGTATGAAGGCCACTCTGCCATCCTTCCATGCCAATAGAACGTGTTCAAGAGCTATACTTGCCCAAAATAATTTCGTCAGAGGAGGAAAGACCAAATCCATGCCTTTTTGTAAAAGCGCTGGATAAATGCCATCCGCCCCTGGTGATTTAAAAGGACAGAAGGACCCTACGGCCCATTCCGCCTTCTTGTCATCAGCCTCGTGCATATCTAGGGTTGAGATGTAACGAGTGGAATTTGAGCGGTTCAAGATTTCTGCTATAAACGAAATCGGATACGCATCTTTCTTCGACACCTCATTAACCCGTCGAAAATCAATACACAGACGGTAATTACCGTCCGGATTACGGTCTATTACCACCGGGCTGCACCATTCACTACTTGAAAGCTCAATCAAATCCAGCTCAATTAATATATTCGCTTCTGTGATTAACGCGTCAAACACTTCAGGTGATATGCGATGATTCCTCTGGCGAATAGGAGGATTCCCGTGCGTGTCGATCACGTGCTCAACAAAGTTCGCGGCGGGTAACTTATTGGGTTTAAGTTTTATTATACCCTTCAAAAACTGGTCTAACTTAAATTTCTCCGCTTCATCTGGCAGTGCAATGCCTTTAGAAGTGTCGATCCCATTCTCGCCCGCGGGACCAAACGCAAATTTTATGATTGGCTCGTCAGCCAGCCATAACTGCTTGTCACGCAAATCCAGAACGAAGCCGAACTTTTTCGCGAAGTCCAAGCCTAGTACGCAAGTATCAGTTAGCCCAGGTATGATATTGAAGTTGATTGAATGGATGGTTCCTGAAAAGGTGGCCAGCAGACACGCTTCACCAATGACAGACTCAATAGTACCATTGGCCATCATAACAGCGGCTACCTTCGTGTAATCAATCTTATAACCCTCGGAACCGAGTATCTGCAAACCCACTGACCCTAAATAAGTTCTAGATGAAACCGTGTCTACCAATTAATGGATTTTAGTGCCCCCTATAGCTATACTGACGTAGGGTCTCGAGTTGGTAAGTCCAGCACTCAAAGATGGGTATGATTTAGAACGAGAGAGCAATTTTGAAAGACGAGTGGGAACATGAGTTCCCGAATTCAATTAGGCGACTAAGGGTGACGAGGTCACCCTCCCCGCTTCAGGAGTTGAAGCTAAGTTATTGAAAGTCAAATCATGCTGAGTTGCAGAAGATAATTTCTGAGTCAAATGAAGTTTAGTTTCAGAAGATGAGTTCTGAGTCAATTTAGATTTAGTTTCAGAAAATGAGTTCTAAATAAATTTAGGTTTAGTTTCAGAAGATGAGCTCTGAGTCAATTTAGGTTCAGTTTCAGAAAATGAGTTCTGAGTTAATTTACGTTTAGTTTCAGAAAACGAGTTCTGAGACAATTTAGGTTTAATAGTCGAATTTGAAGGGGTTGAGTCAGGTAAATTACTAATTGCAGAAATAAGGGTCTGCTTTGGAATAAAAGGAGTGATGTCGACCCTGAGACGGTCCTCCTTTAGTGGTTTACCTGACAATAGGCAGAGTTGCAAGTCTGCCTAACTTGGCCGTGCTTGCCACAATAATGGCAAAACTTGGCCCATCGAGTTTTACATGTTCTCCAACCGTGATCAGCTCCACCAAAATTGAAACAGGGTGGTTCAGCTTTTGGCTGGACCCTCTTTCTCAGGGATGGACATCGTCTTGTGAAGTCGGTCTTAGTTGAGGCCTGCGCCAAGCTCTTCTCTCCATGATTTTTGCCCTTATTTTTGTTCATATTGGGTTTATTGATATTAAATCTGGACGGATTACCATTTCCCAAATTAGGCTTATCATGTGAGCAGGTCCTGGCGCCCAGCTTATCCAACAGCTTCACCAACGCACTCACCAAGGATTCTAAAGAAGAATTGGTACCGCTCGATGCGTTGCCACTAGTAGTCTTACCACCTCCGCGAGAATGATAAGTGTTTTTGGTATAAGCCAATTCCGGGAAGAATGAATCTTCCTGGCTAGGAGGTGATCGCTCTTCTTTATCTAAATTCGCAGTTGTTTCCACTTTTACCGCAAGTAGCGTTAATTGATTATAGTAGGAAAACTCGAAGCGGCGAATAGACCTTTGAAGATCAGGTCTGAGATTACGATGGGCCCTGTCCATCTGTCCTTGCATGGTAACAGGCCGTTGAAATTTTAGAAACATACCTTGTGAACATGTAAGAAAATCAGCAGTCCTTTCATCGCGTCCCTGATAACGAGTGGCGACTTGTTCCTCAAGACGCCATTGATAGTTGATGTCTCCGTACATCATGAGAAATGCCGTTTTGAAATGTTGCCATGTAGGCCAGGCATGACAATTATAACGGAACCATTGAAGAGGTAATTTATCCAAATTGAATGGAATCTCTATCAATAACTTCTCATTAGTAAGGCCTGAACCCGAACGCCCCTCTTCAACACTGGTCAAAAAATTTTCGGCACTTGTTTCTTTGTCCCCACTGAAAGTAATTCCTCATCTTTTGACAATTGTGTCCACCGTTTTATTGTGGGGCCTAGCATGGCAATATTAATTTTGAGGGGTACGTCCCCGTCTTGCCTGATTAGGGTTAGCATAGATTGACGAATACTGTGGTATATTGGGGTAAGGAATCTCAATCGTAGCCTGCTGAAAAGTGGGGCTGAACCTCGGTGGGCCAGTTGCAAATAGTGTAGACGCGGAAAAATTTGCCCCTAGGTCAGGTAATGCCACTGGCGACACGAAGACTGAACTATTGGCCGGAGGAAAATTATTCTACACAGTTCCCGTCTGAACGTGTTCCTGAGCTGTACGAGTTTGTATATGGTCGCGTTGGGACGATGACGTCAGCGGATTACTTCCCCATCCCCTATACGGAATGGTGCGTGTGGGGCTAACCCCTTCAAAACGCGCGAGAGGATCCCTGGACAACCGTGAAACGGCTCCATTTTGAGTACCCAATGGATGCGACGCGATGTCAACCCCTACCGACACCATTTTTCGTGATGGTGCTTGCGCTGTAATTGTATCATAGGGACCAAGGGCGCAACGGGGAACGCAGCCACCACATATTTCAATATTTTTTGGTCGGAGGTACCGGGTCGAGGTCATTGCTGGCCTCGTATAACAAAATACGGAGGCGATACTAGTGACCGAAGTATGGAAACTAGTTCCCCCAGAATGTGAAGGCATAAAATGTGTTTCAAGGGGCCTATTACTTAATTGCCCCCCAATACTATAAACGGGAGATTCGAATAATTTCCGGACAGCACTCATACTATCTTCGTATAAGTCTGCCTCACTACCATTACGCGATGGGGCTCTTCCCGTGTGAAACAACACTCGGTCGACTATATCGTTGATAGGGGTAACTCGACTGAGCGATGCGCGTCACACATGTCCATTTCCGGTTTGTCTTCCTGCGGTTTAGTGCACTTCCGGTACCGAAACAGTCCTTCTCAGAGACCGTATGGCCCGGGCCCGTAGAACTTCTTAGGATCCCGAAAGGTCAATTCCCGCTCATCCGCCATTTTTAAATTGAGGTGCAATCCCAAATTAAAAAAAAATTAAAAAATTTACAAGCACCAAAAAAAATCAAAGTTTCAAAGTACAATAACAATGTAAAACATATTCAGAGTATATTCAAATCAATCAAGGTAAATATAATCGATAATCCTTAATTTCATCATACACATTATACAGAGT
>CAKNWT010324915.1:4726-17633 GCA_932066315.1 Andricus coriarius | reverse complement strand
TTGTAAAATCAATTTTTTAAATTCCATATTCAAACATTCCATTTTTGGTTAAAAATTTACCTAGTTGGTTGAGAATTGATCTTTTTTATTTAAAAATGCAAGTATTGTGTTTGAACATTCGTCTTTTTTTGGTAGAAGATTAATGATTTTGGTTGAAAATTGAATTATTTGATTTTAACCTAAACATCTTTCTTAAAAATTCATTTTTTCTGAAGATTTGATTTCTTTAAATTAAATTTTTTCAACCAAAAATGTATGTACTTTGTTGAAAATTCGTTTTTTTTTTTTTGTTACAAATTAATTTTTTTAACTGATATCTTAAGGAATCCAGTTTAATATTCCACAATTTTAGTTTAAAATCTATTAATCTCTTCCACGGTTGAAAATTGAACTATTTCAGTTGAAGATTTACCATTTAGTTTAAAATTCATCAGTTTGGTTGAAAATGTAACTACTTTGATGAAAATTCGTTTCTTTGTTGTAAAATTAATTTTTTAAACTGGAGATTGATTAACTTTATATAATAACTTTTATATAATAAATAATTTGTATACATAACTGGAGTTAATTTTTTCTATTTCAAAGTTTACCTAGTTGGTTAAAAAGGTATCTTTTTTATTTAGAAATTCAAGTGTTTCGTTGAAAATTCGACTTTTTTGGTAGAAAATTAATGATTTTGGTTGAATATTCATTTCTTACATTGAAAATTTAATTAGTTTTTTAAATACAAAACGAAAATTACCTGAAAAGTCGATAACTCAGTCAATTTCAACCAATTCTAACTAAAAAAGGTCAATACGCGCGGAATTGAACTCGCTTTGCGTATATCAACAGAAAAAAAATGATTGGATTGGTTATTTTGGAATATTTGGATACTTTACCATAAAATCAAAGTTTGAGGCTGTAAAAGAAATTTCGCATATGAAACTTTTTCTTAGTTCCACTAGACAACTAGGCCTACAAATTCTACTACATTACATGAAAAGTATTTTATCACTGTAAAAAAAGGTACCTGGAAAAATTAACTTTTTTGTCATGGAAAACATAGAAAAGTCCTTGAATTTTTTTTTAAGAAATGGTAGACACCCTGCCTAAATTCTATGGAATCCATTTGAAATCTTTTTTAATCTCCAAAATTCTACGTAACCCATTTAAATTCAAATTGAATCTATTTGAAAATTTTTGTAACGAAGTAACTTATAAGAAAGCGGAAATCAATTCGAAATTGATACAAAGTGAATTTGAAAGAAATCCCAGACAATAGAAATTATTTCAAGTAATTTCAAGTAGATTCAAGTGAGTTCGAGTATATTAAAATCACTTTAAGGTAATTCAAGTTAATGCATTTAGGTTTATGAGAATTTAAAGGAATCCAAGAGGATTTAAGAATTAAATTCAAATTTATTCGAGAGAATTTTATCAAGTTCCAAGAAAAATTAAAGAATTCAAATGTGTAGAACTGAATTAAGTGAATTGAAGCGAATTTCAAGAAATTTAAAAAAAATTAAGAAGATTTCAGAATATTTAAGTAAAGTCTAGTAAATTAGTCTGAGTTTTAGCAGAGTGATTTATCTAGAGTAATCGTAAACTGAAAACTCGAGAACTTCTTAGAAAAATACGGATTCTCTGCCATTAAAGATAAAACTAGCTATAGAAACTAAAAATAACTTTTCCACACTTTTCCTAAATTAATGAAACGAAAATAAATCAAATTTGTCGTAAATAATGTGAACAACCAGACGTTATGTCAGGTTTGTTTTTAAAAATAATCGCTATAAAAACATGGAAGAAAAAATTTAACTTGCTCCTAATTTTTGTGTTACAACATTAATAAATAATAAACATATAAAGATATTAAAAGAAATTCATTTTTTAATGCTTGACCACTCATATATGTATTAAAATATAAAGCAATAAATTTTTAATCACGGGGTTTCATTAATGCTATTATTACCACAATACCCTCCATCCCAATTATTTTTACGTTACTGGGTATCAAAATAAATTTAATTAAAACTAATTGTCAAATACACGTGCTTTTTCAGAAATTATTTCAGAATTACAAAATCAATTTTTTTTTCTCTGTTTTTCAGTTAATGTTCCATAGTTTTAATTACTATTTAAATATCCTTGAGTTTTTCTGTCATCCAGTAAAGAACAGTTTTTCATTAATTTTATGTCTTAAGAGTTTGATATCCACATTTAAATTGATTAAAAGTTGAAGATTATTAAAAATAATTCCAATTGTGAAATTCGAACGACACTCAAAGTGTATTTATTTAACCAAAATAACCAATTGAGCAACCGGAAAAACATTGTGAACAATTTGGTTTCATCTGTAACACGGGCTTATTATTATAAGAACCATATTTTGAGGCTGAGTTGATAAAGAAAATATTAATAAAAATATGCGGTTTTTACCTGTTTTATGCAGTATATTGTAAATAAAAAATATTAATTTGCATACAGGAATTGTTAGAAAACAGATATAATTATTATCTCCACAAAAAATATTGTTAATGATCTAAATTCCATGTTTAGCATTAGATTTTAAAAAATTGAAATTTTAAGTAAGGGCCTAGGTCTTCGTTTCCTTTATTATTATTTTTAACATCATTGAGAATAATTTGAATAGAAAAACAAGGATTTATATTGTTATAAAATACTTTTCATCCAAAAAATCTTAATTGAATAATCCCAGCTTTTTTATTTTCACAAATTAGGACTGATGCTCTAGTTTCATTAAATTAGAAAACAAAAAGTTCCAAGACATTTAAGAAAATATTACGAATCGTATAGTTTTGAGAAGTACTTTAACCCGACAATATTGGAAATGTCTTATCGCGACTTCCATGACAAGCGACTTGAATTACATTGTTTGTCGAGCAAACCGAGACAATGTACATGGTTGAAGTAACAATTTATCGCGAACGAAATGCTGTATGCATTATCTTGTAGGTTCGGGGATAGACGTGTTTACGCGGAAGTTCGTGTACATTCATCCATTGTTTGGGATTTTAGGGCTGATAAACTGATACAGCTTAAAGTTGACTGGACGTGTAGGGATGGCTTATGCTAACCTTCAGCACACGAATAATCCTGACCACTTATCACGACAAGAAAAGATTTTTTAGTTTCCTTAGTTGAAGTTACGAAAAACAAAAGTTGTAAATGGGTAAATGCGAAAAAGATGACAATTTTGTGACCCATTTTCGAAATTTTCTTTGATTTATAATTTGTGTCTAAAAATATCTCAATAATTTACTTGAGTAAAGTTTTAAAAGTTTACAAGACTTTATTTAGAAATTATGAATTGCGAAGCAACTAGACTGTCTGGTAACAAAAATAATCAACATGATAATAATTTTAGAGTTAAGGATATCAAATATTATTTCAATGTCTGTCGCAAAAGTTCTTTGTCTGGTCACGCGGCATTGCTATTGTAAAATAAAACTTGAAAATAATTGTTGAAACTATTTATAATGTGAGCTAAAATTGTTAATTTTATACTTACGAAGATTCCAGTATAGTTAAAAGTCGATTCATTAACGTTAATTTATAATAGAAGTAACTGACTACCATTATTTTGCATAATATTTTACATTACTGATTTTTTCTTAACTTCGGTTACTTATTTGTTTCGGAGAAAAAATAAAAATTGCTAAAGATTAGATTTCAAACAAAATTTTTCTGTAAGTTATTGCCTTTTTTCTATTCTATACGCTTATTGAGTATTGAAACACGAATTGAACTAGCTCACTAAAAGCTCTATCGCTCAACTTCACTTCAATCTAATTAACTGAAACTCTTTTTTTATTTCATGTTTTTAAACCAATTTTTTAAAACTCGATTTCCAAAAAATGCCCGCCCTGATTTTCCTCATACTACTTTATTTTATACTTCAAAATGTCGTTTTAGAGAAAAAATAATAAGACTTATAGACGTGCTTTACATAAGTTGTTTCAAAAAATATTTGTTGTAAAAGTTATTTACAAACAAAAAATTCAGTATTCAATTCAACAGTTTTTCTTTCAGTCACAGAAATAAGTTTTTAAAATATTTTTAATGAAAAAAATTGTGTAATTTTTTATAACTTTTTTTATAATTGATTTTATAGATTCTCAATATCGTGGAAATGAAAATGCGAAAATCAATTGCATTTTTTGGGCCCAGAGAAAAAAGTTTGTTAGTTGGCATCCGAAAAAAGTAAAAAAAATTGAAATTCGCAGAACAAAACATGAAGATTCTTAAAATTATAAAATTATCATCAAATTAAAATTTCTGGATTGGAACATTGCATGCATAATTCCCGAAATAAAATATTCAAGAAAATTGCTGTCATTATAAAATATTCTACACTATAAAGTCACAGAGGCAGGAAAATTTCCAAATTATTAAATCCCTGAATATGAGTAATTAAAAAATTGTTTTAAAATTAAATAAATGCTAAAACAAAAGAACAAAATAAAAAATCTGCTTATCAAATAAAATTGTTTTATTTATTAAATATTATTTTATTATTTGAAAACTTATTAATTGTTTGAATTTGGAAATTTCCTTATGTGAGCAATTTTACAGTGTCAGATATTATATAATTTCAGCAGATTTCAAATTCAGTAATATAAAAACTTTTAGACATTTTTGTATTTGAGGACTTTTTCAAGTCATGAATTTTAAATGGTCAAACATTTTTGGAAATTCGCGAATTTTGAATACTTTCTTATTCTAAATCCAAAAATCATGTTTTTTGCAAATTTTCAAACAATTCCTAATTAAAAAAATTGTTTTTATAATTTCTGATTCTTTATTATTTTTCTATAAAAAAACTGTAAGAACAACTGCATAGTTTATGTTTAAATAATCAAAGAGATTTGTATCTATCAATGAAGCATTTTAACTATCTTATTCGTAAGTTATTTCACTTGATGCTAAATCATGAAATTGTTTTGTCCAGTTTTTTTTTCACACAGTATAAATGTTTATTTAATAAGAAGGTGAAATAAAAAAGTAATTTTTTCAATATAGTCGAGCCTAGAATCACTAAACTGCCCCTTAATTAATGATACTACCAAAAATAAAGATAACAAAATCAAAACAAGTAGTAAAAAATTATATTTTAGGCAATAAATTTAAATACATTGTTCTTGAAAATAATTTATGTGAAGAACATAAGTTTTATAATTTTTTCTCTAAAAGAAAATTTTAAAGTAGAAGAAATAAAAAAAGTATAAAGAAAATCAGAATAGGTTTTGTTTGGGAATAGAGTTTTTTTCAAATCCAAATCTTTTGTGTAAATACATGAAAAATAACCATGAAGGAACCATTCGAATCAACTGTAACCTCAAAATTTGGATTCTGAGGGGTTTTATACATGAAAAAAAATTAGTTTTAGTTAATCAGATTAAAATCGAACGGTATGTAATGCACTTAAAGTCAAAATCAAATAAAGAGTGATAATAGTAATTTTGCCCATATTTTTACTTGATTTGCATACAGTTTTTATATATTTTTAAAATTCTTATTTTTGTCATGATTGAACGTCGCAAAACCCTACCTCAGGTAGGAGCTATTTCTGTCACATTGTTGTATGATTTTATTTCATATCTCATTTATACCTTCAGGTTTAGTGGGTTTTAAAATATATACCCATCATTTCTTGATATGTTAGCTTTATATTTGCATACACTGAAAAGAATGGTTTAGCTGGATTTCGCCTTCTAAGAAAATATAGCTATGTTGCCTAAATGTATAGATGTGTTACATAAATATCTAGCGGCTTTAGCCAATCTTTACATCTAGAAATTATCTAGCTAATTTATCTAGATAATTTTTTGATGGCAAAATTAGATAAAACAGCTATATATTTAGGTAAAATAGCTAGAAATTTGGGTAAGACAGCTATAGTTTCTTAGAATGGGAAATCCCGCTAAACGTCCAGCTGGGACGGCTAAACCATTTTTTGAGTGTACTGTCTAGGGTTCGTCTTAATTTTGAAAGCGTGTCCACATAGTGAATGTTCCGTTTACTGAGCCCGCTAAGGCATACTTGTTTGATTAAATTTATTCAGAAAAAAGATCTTCTCTTTTTCCGTCGCTGGGATTCGAATGCCAGGTCAACTGATTTCCGGTCAGGTGCTCTAACCACTGAGCTACTAGAGAGATCAGAGGAAGAATCATTTTTCTGAAACACGCTTTATTTTGCAAGATGTTATGTAGAAATAAACTTTTAATAGAAATCTGTATTATCATCGGAGATGGTAACGATCGATCAGAAGAGAAATCCTTTCACACACACTGTGAAAATGGAAATCTACAATATCGATCAAATTTATCTCCACTGATACAGAAAATATTTAACGCCATCTCAGACTAGATGGAGCTATAAATTAAACACAATTTCAATTAAATTTATTCAGAAAAAATATCTTCTCCTTTCACGCCACTGGGATTCGAACACCAGGTCAACCTTTTTCACATTTGTTCACAATTTCACGCAAAAGTCAACATGCTTTTTATCGTTCAACATATTTATATTCATGTATTTGTAAATTTATTCGTGTGAGAAGAAATTAGGAATTAAAAGCTGTATGTGGTAACCCGACGTGCAATATTTTGCGTCGAATTGCCACACACAGCTTTTACTTTGTAATTTTTTAACACACGAATAAATATAAATGTGAAAAAGATAAAACGGATGTTGAATTCTATGTGAAACTGTGACTACACTTAAAAAGGGATGAACATATATCCTATCGGGGCTAGTAAACGGAATGGTCACTTTACGGTCACGCAATTTCGTAACCATTCCGTTTACGAGATCCGCTAAGGAAAATGAAAGCCAGTTCCAATATCCAATATATTTCCCCTCAGGCAATATCAAATATTTGTAATTATATTCAATGTTGTTAAAAATGTCTGAATATTTGTTCAATTCTGGATGCAAAATAGGAAACTCTCGCAATATAAATGCTGCGTGTCTATAATATTTGTGGAACACAGGAAGTGTACTATAGGATCCATAGACTGTGTTTCTCCTTGAATATGTAGTTTCATACGTGGATGTGGATTGTGGATTGTGGAAGGCAGATTCAGTTTCAGAAATATGTGCAGTTACCCACAGTGTGCATACAGAGACACATTAGGCGGAACCTAGCCGAACTGTGTGCGGTTGTGAGATGTGGGCTGGATTGCTGGGTTCTTGGTTTCGAAAGCTCTGAACAGGCAGCTTGAATCCACGTATGAATGTCACGTGGCGGAAACACGACGGGCATTTCGTTCACGCGGTGGCGTCACGCAATTTCATATCACTGGAAACATCTCTGTGTTTTCACCATTTCACAGCACGTACATCATTTCATTTCATTAAACATTGTTACAGTTGGTTGCAAAAATAAAGAGTACACTGAGGAAGAAATATTGCTGAATAAAAAACAGTGCTTCCAAAAAAATCTGTGTATTATGAACGACTGAGATTAGGTTCATTATATGGTCAGCGTGATTAATACCAAATAGTGAAAAATCAGTTTATTTAAGATAATTCATTGATTTCTGGGGTGAAAAGTTTGTTTTGGGTGTTTCTCATATAATCTGATACTGTTACACACAAAAGGGTCATGCAACTGTATCCCTTTCCCAATTTATGATTTTTTTTTACAAAAATGTCAGAATTATTTTATTTTCAGATTTATGTTTAAAATGGCTTTTCTATCCATGCATCAAGTTTGAATTATCTCGATGAAAAAAGTTGTTCGGTTTAAAACAGATGTTTCAAATATTATGAATGAGCATAACTTCCTAACTCTTCAAAAATTAGTTTTGATTTGCAAGCGTATCAAATCAATATTACGCGACGCATTACCCAACAGGTAGGGTAAGTTGACGCACGTTGACTTTTTAGAAGACGTTATAATTAAGTATTTTCATTGATACAGATTTAATTTTTCATATGATTGAAGTAAGACTAAAGTATTGATCTACGTGTTTCAGATTTTTCCATTAGATTAACACATGCAGTTTTCCTTCTATCGTTTGATATACGTTATGTGCGCCATATTAGCCTCTTCTCCGTAATCTATCTGTTTGTAAAAATTATTCTCCACCTATTTTTTTAAATCGTCTCTTCTCGATCACAGTTTATTCCTCGTCTATCTACTTGAATCTTTTTCTATCTCTTTTTCAATACAGCTTTATGTCTATATTTGTCAACCCGAGTGAAAAAAGTGTCATTGGGATTCCAATAAAAAATACTGCTAAAATAGGAATAAAGTATCAACAAATCCTAAATAAATCCCATCTTACCAAATCTTTTTCAGGACAAAAGTTCAAAAAAGTTCCACATAATTTGTTTTTTATTTTTTACGGGTCCCAAATAGATGTTGAGATAAAAGTACTTTATAGGTGCCATTTTATTTTACTCAACACTTTTTTAACTCTTTATGGGATTTATGTTCTAATAAGTTTCTTCTGAAGTTGAACTGAAGTACCAACAAAGTTCAAAATACTTCAATTCTAAACAGGACCTTTCTAGAATAAAAGCGTCGAAAAAGACCCACTTAATATTCTCTAAATTTTTATATAGCCTAAATACTTTTTGGGGCGAAAGTACTGAAAAAGTTCCATTTTTTATTTGTTTATTTTTACAAGTTTTGGTGGGTTTTATGCATTTCCCAAAAAGTACTGCTGAAATAGGTCTATAGTAACAAAAAATACAAAATAACTGCTTTTTCACTAGAACCCTTTTAGGGGAAAAGTATCGGAAACGTATCACTTAATTTTTGTAACATTTTTACAAATTCTTAGCATTTTCAGGACCAAACTACTAGAGAAGTTACTTTTTAAATATTTTTTTTTGAATTCTTAAAAGTTCTCGTGATATTTATTTCCAAAAAATGTTCGTCATAAAGCTTTCGTCATAAGAAACTACTTTTAAAATAGGACCAAAGTATTAAAAAAGTTACAAATATGTCCGTGTTCACCAGGACTTTCTTAGGATTAAAGTACTAGAAAATTTCCACTTAATTTCCTCTCAAAACATTATTAAGGACCTCCAAAAATGTTTTTAAAAATTATTTAAGACTTTTTCGGTCCTTTTGTATTTAGAAAGACCTGCTTAAAATAAAAACAAACGAAAATAAGTAAGATCTTTTCGACACTTTTTTCCCCATAAATGCCCTGGCGAAACGGGACTTATTTTTAATTTGTTGGTACTTTAGTCCTATTTCAGCAAGACTTTGTTGGCACATAAATATCATCAGTATTTGTTAATATTTAAAACTAGCTACAAATTCGATCTCGAACGTTTTTTGCTTGCATTTATAATTAAACAAAATAATACAAACAATTTTTATAATATAATGATAAATCAGACAAATAAAATTGTGCAGTTGAAATGGTAATTTGCCGAGCTGGAAAAGGGAAAGGAAAAGTTCTGTCGCACTCTATCCCTTTACCAGCTTTATGGTTTTTTTTACAAAAATTGTCAGAATTATTTTATTTGAAGATTTATGTTTAAAATGTATTTTCTATTCATGCATCAACTTTGAATTATCTCGATAAAAAAAGTTTTTCTACTTGAAACAGATGTTTACAATATTATATATCAGCATAACTTCCCTACTCTTCAATAAAGTGGATTAATATTATAGGTGAATCGATTTGCCTCAAATCAAGGAATCTTCTCCGTTCTTGCATCAATTTCGAATAAGTTAGTGAAAAAAAATTTCACTATAAAAAACCGTTTTTTCAAATATTATGCATTCCTATAGCTTCCTTACTTTTTAATAAAATGAATCAATACTATAGATCAATCGATTCGCTTGAATCATCACAACTTTTATATTCTCGCATCATCTTTAAATTATGAGAATGAGCCAATTTTTTCTATAAAAATCGATTTTAAAAATATATATAAATTACCAAAACTTACCTACTCTTCAATAAAATATATTAATATTATAGGTCAATCGGTTCGTCTCGAAGCAAGACATATTTTCAAAAATATTTCGGTTTTAAGATATTAGTGGTGAAAATAAGTCCTCTAAACTTCATCAATTTATCTGCCACCGTTTTTAAGTTATCGTGTTCACAAAAGAGTGTTAAATCCACAAATCCTCACACACGCACACACAGCCACACACACACACATATACACACATCCGTACAATTTCTTAGAACATTGTATTAAGCATTTTTAAATTGAGAAACGTTTTTTAAAAAATGTTACCATTACAAATCTTCCTCTATGAGGAAGCAAACAATGAACAATTTTTGTACTTTTGTCCTTATTTGGACTTGAAATTTTTTTTAAAATTGGTTCCTTTTTCCACTACTTTATTTTTTAATGCATTTTTATGGATTTAAATTGAAAGTGAAATACAAAAATATTGAAATACATAGACGAGGAAAATCGCCTGGTGTGCAAAAAAGGGAATATAGGTAGCCATTCTGCTATTTACAATTAGTATCATCGTTCACCCTTTTATTTTGTATAAAAAATTGGATAAAAAATTTGTATATTTCTTTCTTTGTGTGAGATTGTCCCTAATTCTTTAAAAACTATAAGCAAGAAACTGGCACTTTTCTTGAAAATTATTGTTATATACCCTTTTTTCAATATAATTACAAAAACCATTTTGTTGCCCAATTTATTCATATTTAAAAAATCGATTGAAATAAGAAAAATGATATGGAATGTATTGAATTGAGATTGTACTTTTGCACTAAATGTTTGTCTGTTTTACATTTCTCGTGTTGGAATATCGCGAACATATACATTTACAGCCTAATTTCCATTACAGCAATAATCGTCTGTTTTAAAGCAAGAGTAATGTTTTCAGTTCACTGTACTCATTTCAGGCGTCTGCTTTAGTGAAGCTTAAGAATAACAGACACGGAAACTTGCTCGCATCTTTCGGGTAGTGTTGGTCTACGTTTAAAGTGTTAATATTAAAGCAAGCTACTCTCTCTCTTTCCCCGAGAATTGTTTGAGGAAGAATGAGAAATGTAGATGGAAGTATAACTTAATATTTTAGAGACGGAACAAGGAAACGCTCCCTTTTCTTGGATTTAGAACGAGTACATTTTATACAAATTTTAAGCCTCTCTGTCATAATCCTCGAGAAGCTTAGGAACATTTGAAAGCTCTCAGATTTAAAAGCCTTTACTGGTAGGACAAATGTAAAATTTCAGGATAAATACTTATATCAAAGCTTGTGAGATTTTGAAAAATTAAAATCTTTCCTTTCATTCAAGAAAAAGACACTCGTGGGGACATTCTTTTGTTCGTAAATTTAAAAATGAGAGCTTTGAAATGTTAATTTTTAAAATAGCGTCCGAAAAAGTATTCTAAAGTAGCTGAGATTTTTTTTTTTAATTTTTAGGTATATTTTAAAGCGTACTTTATAAGCAATATTCTTCTTCAATCATAATGCGTCCCCATAGGGTTTGCATAACCTTCATTCCTTTGCATCTTTATTTCGTCTTTTTTACATCCCTTATTACTTCTTCTTTAACTCCTCTAGCTTTTTCAACCTCCTTCTCTTTTTATCACCTTATACCATTTATTGTATCTTAATTCCCCTATCCACTCTCATATATTTACTACCTGCTTCTCTCTATTTATTCCAATTTCTCATAATTCTTATACATTATTTTTGGAAATTTTTTACAATTTTTATTTCTTATCGCAAACTTCCGTTCCTTCCCTTTGTTTTTCTCAGAATTTCTGCACCTTCTTTCCCGCCTAGTTCTTAACTTATCTCTTCGAGCTCCATGTAATCTTTTTTATTCTTTCAAATTACGTGGAATGCTTCTAAACGCTTTTCAAATTTTTTTTTCAATTCATTGATATCTTCTGAATCCCCCTAAATTTCCTGAATTATCTGAATTCCAATAAATTCCGTAAAAGCTTATAGATTCTTTGAATTCGTCTAAATAACCTTAATTCTTTGCATTATTTTGAAGTACTTGGGATTCCGTAAATTATCTGGGTTCAAATAATTCAGGGAATTTTATGAATTCAGATAATTAACTGAAATAAGAGAATTCAAGGAATTAGGAGAATTAAAGAAATTAAGAGGATTCAAGTAATTAAGATAATTTAAGGAATTAAGAGGACTTACCGAATTCAGACAATTTGAAGAATTTAGAGAATTCAAGGCATTAAGAGAATTCAAAGAATTTGGAGAATTTAAGGAATTCATAAAATTGAGAAAATTCAAGCAATTCAAGAAATTCTGAGGATTAAAGGAATCATAAGAATTTAGAGAAGTCAAGGAATTCGGAGAATGTAAGGTATTCAAGAAACTAAGAGAATTTAGAGAATTCATAGAATTCAAGGAATCGATAGAATTCAAGGAATCAATAGAATTCAAGTAATCCATAGAATTCAAGGAATTCAGAGAATGTAAGGAATTCAAAGAATTAAGAGAATTCAAAGAATTAAGAGAATGTAAGAAATTCAGAGAATGTAAGGAATTCAGAGAATGTAAGCAATTCAGATAATGTAAGGAATTCAGAGAATGTAAGGAATTCAGAGAATGTAATGAATTCAAAGAATTCAAAGAATTAAGAGCATTCAAGGAATTCAGGAAAAAAATAGAATAAAGAGAATTCGAGAATTTCAAGAAAAAAATAGAAGTCAAGTAATCCATAGAATTCCAGGAATTCAGAGAATGTAAGAAATTCAAAGAATTAAGAGAATTCAATGAATTAAGAGAATATAAGAAATTCAGCGAATGTAAGGAATTCAGAGAATGTAAGGAATTCAGAGAATGCCAGGAATTCAGAGAATGTAATTAATTCAGAGAATGTAAGGAATTCAAGAAAAAAATAGAATTAAGAGAATTCAAAGAATTCAAGAAAAAAATAGAAGTGAAGGAATTCATCGAATTCAAGAAATTCATCTAATT
>CAKNWT010324907.1:3123-14159 GCA_932066315.1 Andricus coriarius | reverse complement strand
ATCGACATCTGAAATTTAGTAATTGTGAATTCTCTTTTTTTAAAGCTCTTTCGGCTTCAACGAACTCATTATCATCACGTGTCCCGTGAGAAAAAACGGTTAAAAGCCATTTTCAGATCCAATTTAAGAACGATTTTGTTATTAAACATTCTATTCTACCTTGTTTCTTTTTGAAAAAAAATTTAATTTGTTTATTTGTAATGTCATTTTTCACATTCAACCAGAAAGTACGCATCTTATCCAAAAATGATTAATAACAAATTTGTAGCTCTTTTTTGGGCAATTTTTTTCGTGGCTTGTGCCGTTTGTCAAAAATTTTGATTTTTTGATTTTTTACGTTTTTTAAGAATAAAACAAAAAGTACCCATCAAATCAAAAAGTGATTAATAAAGAATTTGTAGATATTTTTCGGGTGCAGATTTTTTTTCATCTGTTTTCGCATCTTGCATACTTTGACCGAAAAATAGAATTTTTGATTTTTCATTATTTTTTGTGGGATCAAAATTTGAATTTGCGATTTTTCAAGAAAATTGAAAAAAAATTGTTATGATAAACTTGTAGGGCTTTTAACAAGAAACATTTTTCTTCTCTTGGATTTTTTCATACCGTGCGTTGTTGGGCTTAAAATGTTCATTTTTGTTTGTTTATTTGGATTTTGAAAATGCTATAACTTTTTGAATTTTTTTCCAAAATTAATGGCTAACGAATTCGTCATTTCTTTTTGCACTGTTAAAACGTTAGCCAAAGCACAATCCAATCTGATTGGTCTTTCGAAAGTTGTTGTGCCTACAGGATACAGTAAGACGGACATTCAAACCGACAGACAGACATTGAAACCGACAGACAGATACCTTCGTAAAAATCGTTTTTTCTGACACAGGGGGTCTCAAAACGTGGAGATTTGATGAAAACTAAGCCAAATTTTACATAAAAACAATACCTTCACATTAGGATGAGAATGTAAAAAGAGTTTTTTAAATCAAATAGTCAAATTTTCAAGAAAAAGACGAGTTATCAACAAATTAGCTAAATTTTCAACAAACACCATAAATTTTAAAACAAAATCTTTGTTCTTAAATAATAAAATAGAATCTAAAAGAAATTAGCTCAACTTTCAGCCATGCGGTATCATCTTTAATAAAACAAGGTTCCATACATCAAGTCTGGTGAATTTGAAAGCTTTAGTACATTTTTCCTGAGGCATATATACAAAATATTCGCAACCACACTTTGTACAAAATTCCGGGGAAATAAAAAACACTTCATTATGGGAATCTGATGAGTTTATTTACTCGATTTAATATACATAATTTGCTGAAGAAATTTGCATAAATATACGAAATTGGAGAACTTGGTAAACGATAGAAGTGGGATACTTGATGAGTTTCAAAGTTACTATCAGCAGAAATGGTACACTTTTTATTTGAAATCAAAAAAATTGTAAATCTCCTGGTAAATTTTTTTGTTTATTTTTGCACCATTGATATTTACGGGACCAGATGAGCCAAAGGATGATTAGGGTCGATTCGACTCGCATGTTTAGTTGATCCTGAAGGTGGAACATTATCTTCTTCTAACACTGCATAATAGATAAGAGTAGTTCCCGGAATTCCTATAAATATATGACCAATGGCTTCTCCAAAAAACGTTACCATGTGTTCGTAAACTCTGAAACCCAGATAGTCTTTATACTTCCTTTTGCCCAGCCTCAGCTTAACTGATTTGGGAAGATCTTCAGCAGGAATGTGACCGGAAATTTCCCCATTTGGTGGAAGTAATACACCCTGATTAATGCCGTGAAAAGCTGTATCTGTAAAAACTTCATAGCCTTGAAAAATCTGTTGTGGTGCAGTTAACATCCAAGAAGGTTCATTTAGAACCTGGGGAAGGACTTCAGTAGTAAACTTTAAGTCATTTCTCATCGTTACCTCAAGAAACACAGCACCTAATTTTGCAACAAAAAAATTGACCCTTATCGAGTTTATGTGCAGTAGTGAGTTAAGACTTGAAGAGTTTGTATCAATCAAGTCATTCTCGAATCTTATAGCTCGATTTAAACGCATCAAATGGCATACGAAAATTTTAGCAAAAATCGGAAATCAAGAGAAAGCAATCCTTCCAATTTTATTTTCAGCTTAAGCGATGAATTTCTGTTCCGGTATGGAGTATAGGAACATGAAGCCGAATAAATTTTGGGCATTTTAGTCCCAGAATGATCCCTCTAATAAGGAGAGGTCGCGAGATGTGCGTCGCTGTAAAGACCCAGCCGAATCAGCGACGCACATCTCGTGACCTTGAAAATTCGTTTTTCGATAAAAACGCATCTAATGTTTGATTTTTAAAGTGAAGAAGATACATTTCTAACTAAAAATGAAATACTTAAATTTCCAGTAGAAAAATATTTATTTGCATCCAAATAGTCATTCAAACCAAATTATTAAATTTCAGGCTAAGAATGATTTATTGTCAAACAAAAATAGAATAGTTGATTTTTCAGTTAAATAGACTAAGTTTTAACCAAAAATGTAATATTTAAATATTCCGTTAAAAAATTAATTTTTGCAACCCTAAAAAAAAGAAGTTTTAACAAAATAGAACAATTTTCAACCACAGAAGTGACGTTTCAACAAAAAAAATTAATTTTAAACAAGAATATTAATTTTCTACAAGAAATAAAAAATTGTAAACAAATTCATAGCAAAAATGGGATACCTAAATTTCTCGTTGAAAAGTAAATCTTCAAAGAAAAAAGAGAAGAAATTCATAACAAAACATTTAAATTCGAAATCAAAAGAACTAATTTTAAACTGAAATAATGAGTCTTATAATAAAACGAATCTTTTTGAAAGCAGTTTAATTTTCTGATAAATAGTTACATTTTCAACCAAACACTGTGAAAAATTAATTTTCAACCGAAAATTAAATAGTTAAATTTTCAGTTGAAAAAATTTAATTTTAACGAAAAACGACTTTTCAACAAAATACTTAAATTGTAACTGAACATTTTAAATTTTCATGAAAAAATGGTAATAGTTCAATCTCAGTTCAACGTAAATGATTTTGTAAAGCTAAAAAAAAAAGAATGTTCAACAAAATAGTTTAAGTTCAAACTAAAGAAATTCAACATCAGTTGAATGGAATGCCAATTAGTTAAAGTTTTAACCAAATTTTTGAACTTTAAACTAAGAAGGAAAAAATTTCAAGTAAAAAATTAAACAGGGAATTTTACAGTTTAAAAAACTAATCAAAAAAAAGTGCAAGAACTAGTGAAATTTTCAACCAAAGGAATTAAGTTTCAAACAAAAAAGATAAATATTCAACTGCAAATAGAATTTTTAAGATTCCACTTGAAAAGATTAATTTCCAACTGAAAATGCGACAGTTAAATGTTCTGTTCAAATAATTAATTGTCAATCAGAAAAATTTTTAAATAAATTTTCAAATTTGCAACCAAAGAATTTAATTTTAGATTAAAATAATAAGTTTTTAGCTGAACACTAAATTATGTAAAACGTGGTGCAATATTCAGCCAAGTAGTGGAATTTGTAATTAAAGATAATATATTAAGAATTGCTTTTCCTAAATTTTGGATTTTTTCACAATTCTTCTAAGTTGTTACACAAGCTGAAGTTGAGGTAAAAAATCGAACAAATATTTGGCAATCTATTCAGACACGCTTCAATATTTGTATTGATACCTGGGAACCCGGATTTCTGAAGTTTTTCACGTGCTTACCATTTTAGATTTTGTTTTAATTTTTAATTTTTAAAAAGTGTGTTATTTAATAGTATTTTTTGCAAATA
This sequence comes from Andricus coriarius, assembly GCA_932066315.1. NCBI lineage: Eukaryota > Metazoa > Arthropoda > Insecta > Hymenoptera > Cynipidae > Andricus > Andricus coriarius. The sequence goes on along the minus strand of CAKNWT010324907.1, from coordinate 10,356 downwards.
TTAATTTTAATATTATTTAACACTTACCACGAGGATGCATGCATTTTGATTCCTGCAAGAATTCAGCGAAAGCGAGGAAAAGACTAACAACACTAATCTTCATTTTTTTGGACAGAGAAATGAAGAAGCGAACTGAATTCAGAAAAAGAAGCGAACTCAATTCTTTATTCTATAAAATAATTAGAATGGAAGGAGAATGATTTTTGATCTCACGTGTCAAAATTTTTCGTATTTGCTAAATTTAATAAGCTGGGCGCCTTCAGAATAATTAAACATTTTAATATGTCGAAAAACAAGAACTTAAATCATTTTTCTTATCATTTGCTCTCTTATGCGATGATAAAATAGCAGCAGTTTTTCTGAAAATTGTTAAATTTGATGTTATCAAGAAGTCCACTTTTAATCACTTTTATTATTTTGAGTAAAAATATTTTTTGATATTCTGCAGCGTTTTTTGATTATTTTCAAAAATGTACACTATTATCGAAAATTTGTTGGGACTAGTGAAAATTCACTAATTGCAACATTCATAGAGATGTGCTCAGTGAAAATGTTTTTATTTAGGGCTGTATAAAGTATGGGTCAAAATAACAAAGTTGACAATATCATATCCCTGGAATGCTAGATGCTTTTATTTACAGAATTAGTTTATTTAATGACCGGGTTTTATTGGGTCTATTTTTACCAAACTGATATCATCTGCTAATTATTTTTAGTTAAGTTTGTATCAAAAGAAAGTCGATTAAATATAATGAATCACTGGCGTATTAACAAGTATTGGCAGCCAGAAAAGTCTGACATTAGCATGTAAAGGCATCCCAAAAATATTATTCTTCTCATCAACTTTTAAATTTTCTTTGCAATATATTTTTGTTAAAAAAATGTAATTTACTGCAGATGCCTGTGTATTTACTAGGGGCATCATTCATATTAAATAGTATTGTCTTTCTCTAAATCCCTTAACATAAGTACAGTTTTCTTCGCTCTATTTATTGATTTTTTCTCGAAAATAAATAGGGTTAGCAAATTTGCTCACGATAAATATAAATTTTCACTATAGATTAATTAATTCTAATTTCTTTGATTTTCATAAACAAACTATTGCATAAAACTGACATCTGCTGCATTTTCGATGTTGGACTGTACTCATACATTGCTTTCGTCGTTTGTTTTTTGTGTCTAACAATTACTGACTACCAAAAACTAAAGTACAAAAATTTCATGGTTAGACATTTTCATCAAAAATTCTAACAAACACATTGACTGATTTTGCGTTCTTAAACATAGATTACTTTTTCCGTGAAACATTTCCTTTCCTCTCAAGCATTATATCTTGACACAAGAAATTGTCTTGCACAACACTTGTGATTTTTATTAACAGCCACCATGAAAGATTGACATTTATGAACATACAACATTTTTCTTTTCTGCAGACTTACTTCTTTTTATCATGAGGATAATATATTACTATTACCAAAAATATTGCTATTGCAATGATAATGATGCGGTTGAATGGCAAACCATTGTGTTCGGATGCTATTTTTCAGATGAAAAGAAAATAATGCAAAAAAGAAAAATATCCTTAATTCAAAACTGCGATATTAGTGTTTTGTTTCGTATGATTGTTGTCGAAAGACAACTTATTGTTACAAGAAAATCATTTGAAAGTTTAAATGGCGTTTAATCTGCCTATGCTAATATTATTCTATTGGACAATTTAAAAAATGTGTATATTCAAATACAAGGTTTTCCCAGCAATATAATCTTTTCGAAATCTTTCGCTCAATGCATCGAAAAATCATGTTAATTGTTCGTAAATGTTTTTAAATTTATAAACTCAAGAGCCATTTATACTATTTAAATCTAAACCAAAGACACAAATAAATATTACGTCATTGCCGAGTAATCATAACAAAACTTTTACACGTGGAATGGAAATTTTTAGAAAGATAAGAATACGAGATTCGTAGCATAGCATGAGTTCATTTCGTATCATATAATAATCCTTGGAGTAAATAAATATTTGACGTTCATATAAATCAAGTTAAGACGTAATATTTTTTCAAATGTACACTTATAGAAGACAACATTTTTCTATTGATAGTAAAAGAATTACAAATCGCTGAAGTCAACGGTACCCTACAAAATTTACAAAGTCACATCCTTCCCTTGGAAAATATTTGTTTTTATGGGAAACATTTTTTCACAATTTACCATCTAATAGAACTACACTTTGCCGAAGTTTTGGTCCGTTTAGAAAACTTATATAACCCATATATGAACTTCTTTTTGCATTTTGAAAATGTAACTATGGTCTTTGTATCATGATAGTATTATGAAGAGTTATTTGCTTTTTATTAGTAACCAGGAAAGAATTGGTCTAAATTATCGAATTTTATCTCAACACTTACGCAATATTTGTTCATGTTCTTGGTCAAGCTTCAAACGTTACTTGATTTCATGAATTTCAAACATTTGTATGAATAATTTTCTGAATTAGCGAATGAGTTAAACGCGTAAGATTTCACAAATTATGATTATAATTATGATTATGTACCGAAACCAGTATATAAATGATGATCAATGGTTTGTTTATCAAGAAATGTGAACAAATCAATATCAGCTTTTTATCGATCTTTCTTTCAAGGATAGAGGTTTTGTTTGAAAAAATAAATATTTTGTTTTGTCACTTGATCTGCGCAATTCATTTTTTTTTTAATCAAGCAATGTAAAAAACCTTTGTAGCTCACCGTAAAGGGCTCAAAATGTTCATGGCGCGTGGAGGAGAATAAATAGAGATGTCATTGAAAACGAGTTCAAGTGTACAAAGCTCATCTCAATTATGCAAAGGTCCATTTTTTATACCTACAAAATCTAACTGCGCACTTACTACGTATTATACACGTTTATTTATTAAATTGCACTTGCACAATTCACAATATAAATTTGCAGCAAACACACGAAATTATAGAATTGAAATTATAAACTATAGACGCCGACAGAATGAGAAGGTGTTCCAAGAAGACGATGTTGTCGTTGTTGATAGGGGATACCGCGATTCCACTAATCTTCAGGTGCGTTTGGGTATTACGTGGAACATTCTAGCTCTAATTCCACCACATCAGCATCAACTTACAATAGAAGATGCTAACGAATCGCGCCTAGTGACAAAGTCCAGGTGAATTGTTGAGGCTAGGAACGGACAAATCAAATCAATTTTCAAATTCTGTCGCAAGTAGTACAGATACAATACGTTTCTAGCCTAGGCAAATTTCGTAGGATAGATGGAGCTATAATTATAGATACCATCCTCTAATTATTATCATCTAAGGAGCTGTTGCCGGAATGGCCAATGAATAACTTGCAAAATCTAAGGAACCGAATGTTGTACAATCACTGTTTGAAGCAGAAAACCTTCATACAAAGAACCCCCAACGATGGGTTCAATTAGATATGGGCCAATTATTAGATTTTCCAGTCCTGACACTTGAATTCTTAAAAAAAACTTACAGTTGGGGTTTATCAAGTAAAACTCGCACGTTTATACGTGCAAGACAAACTGCAAAGAGATAATGACGAAGAATTCCACATTGAGATACTACGAGGGGATAATCGAGTACCACAACCAGGATTTATAAGAATCAGAGTTTTTTCTCGATTTTGAAACGCGCCTAAACATCAAGTCTGGATTGCTCGTAGACCGAATGGTGATAATGAGATGGACGACGGTATGGCTGACGATGAAGAACTGACTCCTATGGAACCATACTATTATACATGCCAGTCAGGTGCTCGAACGGTTGGAACTTGTGCATATATGAGAAGTGTTTTATGGTTCTTGGGATATGCTCGCCATCAAGGAAGAATTAGTTATCCATTACGAAAACTCATTCAGCCCATAAATCACGCAGGAAATCGATTATAAGCAAGAGATACTAAGTTACAGGAAGCTGTTGACGTCTAGTAGCGTATCCTAACTTCATTGGCTAGATATTCATCCATCTCCGGTCTTGCCTTCATTGGCTAGAAGCGACCTTATCCTGGTCCTGTCTTGTCATTACTTCATGGATATCGACTAAGTCCTTGACACCTCTTGCTTTAATTGGCTAGATGTTTACTAAATCTCACTCATGTCTGGCCTTCATTCTCTAGATATTGACAATATCCTGCTCATGTCTTGCCTTGATTACCCGGATATTGCCTAATTCCATTTCATTTCTTGCGTTCATCCTTCCTGGTTATATCTTGCCTTCATTGGCTTGATATTGACAACATTTTAGTCATACCTTGCGTTTATTTGACTGGATATTGACTACTTCCTGCACATATCTTGCCTTCATTGGCTAGATATCAACAAAATCTTGTTCGTATCTTGTCTTTAGTCGCTGGATATTAACTAACTCTTTCTTATGAGATGCCTTTATCATCTAAATATCGACTAAATCTCGCTCATGTCTTGTCTTCATTTTCTGGATATTGACTAAGTTCTGCCCGTGTTTTGTCTGCATTGTCTATATATTGACTAAGCTCTGCTCTTGTTTTGCCTTCATTAGCTAGCATCGATAATATCCTGGTAATGTCTTGCCTTTATTGGCTAGGTATTGTCTAAACTCTGCACATATCTTGCCTCAATTGGCTAGATATTGACAACATCCCTCTTACAATTTGCCTTCATTAGCTTCATATTGACTAAGTCATGCTCATATCTTGCCTTCATGGGCTCTATATTGATTTGCTCTTCATATCTCTTCTTTATTGGATGAATATTAGCAATAAATGACAAGTTCACATTGAATGACCTTGAAAAATAGCCTGTGCTCATTTTCATGACTTCCTTCCCATTTCCTCGTTAGAGCCCAATAACTTCCATAGGAAACATTTTTTCTCAGACCTGTACTTTTTAAGATGTTTGCTAATGTCTATTAAAATGGTTGCATGTTCTACTCTCTGTAATTTGAAAACTGTCCATTTTTGGACTTTGTGCCCTATCACAATTTTGATTGAGACCTTAAGAACTGTAATTTTACAATGTTTAATCAAAATCGACCGAAAGCTTTTTCATGTACGTTTTGTGCGGGGTCCTTTCCAGAAATATACGAAATTAGAGAATTGGCATTGTAAACAATATAATTGGGTTATTTGAAGAGTCTAAAGGTTAATGGCGAAACAATTGGTAGGATTTTTGTTTGAACTTGAAAATTTATCAATGTTTTTAAACAATATATTTGTTTATTCGTCTACCATTGCTATTTACATGACCAGATGTCCCATAGGATGATTAGCGTAGATCGTATTCACAGGTTTAGTTGATCCTGTAGGCAGATCATTCCCCTTTTCTAAATCCAGCACTGCATAATAGATAAGAGTAGTTGCTGGTATTGTTATAAATATGTAACCGATGGCCATTTGAAAAACCGTTTCCCCCTGTTCGTAAATTCTGAAACCCCGATATTCTATATAACTCCTATTGCCTAATCTTAGCTTAACTGAATTTGGAAGATTTTCAGCATTAATATGATCCGAAATTTGCTCTGTCGGTTGGAGTAATACAGCCTCATGAAACCCGTGATAAACTGTATGTGTAAAAACTTCATAGCGTTGAAAAATCTTCTGTGGTGGAGTTTCCATCCAAGAAGGATTATGTCGCACCGGGTGGAGATCACTAGTAAGCTCAAAGCCATTCAACATTGTTACCTCAATGAACGTGTCTCCGATGGCAGTGGCACCTAATTTTGCACAACCAAAAATTTACATTTATTAAGTTTATGTACAGTAGTAAGTTGAAGATTTAACAATTTGGATCAATCAAGTATTTCTCGAATCTTGTCGCTTGTATACAATTTTTGACATACTATATATATATTACGGTCCAAGACCGGAATTGGGCATTGCCGACCTTGGCCGGCCAATGTCGACAATTGCCGAGGATCACGGGCAATGATGTAATATTAATATACCGGGTGTCACAAAAGTACCCGGACATCTCAATTTTTCCTCATATAAGATATTTATTTTGACCTTCATGATGACCTTCAAGGTTATGTCAAGGTCAACTTCTTTTAAAAATGGAAACCCCCTTTTTTACATCGGCAATTGATAGAGCGGGAAATTTTAAGCACAAATATGTACCTAGGTCATACATTGGTACATTGTAATCTAAAAAGATTCTCTGATGGAAAAAATTGACCTTCAAATTACCTTGAAGGTGATCGTGAAGGTCATGCTTAAGGTCACTACTGAATGCGCCTTTGGTAACTTTGTTCGTTACAAACAAATTTTGAAAAGTTCTATTCCCAGAGGTATGAATACCTTGTTTCAGTTTAAATGACCTTAGAGTAACATTCAAGGTTACAATGTACTTATGTATGACCTGGGTATATATTTAAACGTAAAATTTCCGGCTCTTTTGATTGCCGAGGTGAAGAAGGGTGTTTCGATTTAAAAAGAAAAGTTGACCTTGAAATGAACTTGAAAGTCATCTTCAAGGTCAAAAGAAAGGTCAACATTGAATTCCTCGTTGAAAGTTACTTCAAGAATGACTTGATGAATTTCAGGAATAATATTTCTTGTTTAACATATGTGGAAAATATTTAAACAATTTTCATTTGTGTAAACTATTTTTTCATCCTGTAAATCGTGAAAAGATATTATTTTATGAATTTATTATCCCAGATAATTTTTTTAAATAATAATATAAATTTTTTTTTCAATAATTACCAAATATATTAGATTATCCATAAATAGAATAGTTAAATTTGTACTTCAAAAAAATTAATTTTTCATCAAAAAGCAAGGAATCGTCAAGAAAATAGTTAAATTTTAAACAAAAGAATGCACTTTTAACCAAGAAGAATAATTTTCTACCATTAGAGACAAATTTCCAATAAAATGAATGGATTTCTGTAACATTAATAAATTTTCAACCAAAACTAGAACAGTTAACTAGAACCTAATTCATGAATTTTTAGCCAAGTAATCAAATTTGAAACTAAAAAAAAAATTTTTATAAGACAGTTAATTTTCATTGAGAAAGCACAGTTCCAACAAAATACATGAATTTCAACTAAAAAATTCACATTTTCAGTCAAAAATGGAATGATTAAATTTTAATTAAAAGTAATCAATGTTCTACAACAAATTACATAAATTTTCATCCAAAAAATTAAATTTTTTAGCTAAAAGAGTTAAAATTTCAACTAAAAACAGGATGCCTAAATTTCCAGTTGAATAGTA